>BMAC01000658.1:573476-593397 GCA_014905375.1 Phtheirospermum japonicum | reverse complement strand
TGGGGTGTGTTTTGGATCTGGGGTGTGGGCTGGGGGGTTTGTTTATGGGTTTGAGTTTGGGTGAGGATACGGGTCAAATTAATAAAATGGTAAAAAGTGGTCTCATTCTATGAGACCGGTCTCACCCAAGACCTACTCAAGAAATAAATGCATTCCTCCGCACACACTTACATATAGGACGCCATTATTGGCACCCTTATATTTATATGAAAACACCCTTTTTGGGGGTTGCAAAAATTTATACGTTCATCACACGATGAAGAATTCATTTTGCCTCTTAATATTATTACTTTTAACCATAAATATATCACTTTTGCTAAAGTATCATTGTATGTATAAGTAACACTTTAGTGCAAAAGTAAAAATTTTATAGTTAAAAGTAACACTATTAAGGTTAAAACTGGATTTTGCGACTTTCTCGTAAGATACTTACTCTATTTCTTTTTCCATATAAAAATGTGTTTTTTTACTTTATTAGTTTTACTTTTATGGAGCAAGAATTTAAATTTTAGTAATCGATATGAGAATTTCTAGATTTAACAATTATACATAAACAATTTGCAATTGGTGAAATCATGAAGTTGAGATAAATCCATGAAAAGCATAACATTTTATTTATTATCTTTGGAATACGAACCTTAATTGTATGCTATCTAATTATTTCAATTCAATCAAGAACACTTCTAAATCCAATCAAATTAATATCAAAATGTGATATTTGCTATAATTACTGAACCACTTTATTAATCAATCACCACGAGTATGTATACCATGGACCCCAAACCACCTAACAGGGTGCATCCAATTCAGATTTTTTGGGGTCCAATCCAATTTCACTTGCTCAGTCCTCCACGCGCCTCTAAATTTCTCCCTCCAAAAATCTGCTTCTTCGACTTACATTCAGCACACAAAACAAAGCAAAAAAACCAAACGATTTTCTCCATTCAGCTCAACACTCATTCATCTTCTCGTCTTCCAGTACGATTTTATGCGGCGAATTTGTACAGCAATTTTTCCAGCACGATAGCAGATTTCCTCCACCAAATCTCGTCTTTTCCAGCACGATTTTCATCTTTTCCAACTGTAAGTTTTTGATTTTTTCTCATAAATCTTTAGTTCACAACTTCGCCCGTTTCTTTTCCCGTCTCCTCCGTCTGTGACCTAATCTTCAAATTTCCGGTGATTTCCTTCCGATCCATGACATATACTTCCGATTCTTCTGAATCTAGGGTTTAGCAAATTAATGATGTTGATTTATCTGTATTTTAATTATATGCTTTCGATTCTATGATTTTCTTAAAACTTCTCAATTTAATTTCAAATTCTGTAGTTTTTGATAATATATATATATATATATATATATATGTTTTGTGATGAGATTTTCATGTTCAGTGTGATAATTTGTGAGTGTTTTGTGTGATAATATTTGCATATTCTGTGTGATGATATGTATATGATATGTTCAGTGTGATGATAACTATATGATGTGTGTGATGATATGTGCATACTCTGTGTGATGATGTGTATAAGATGTTTGTGATGATATTTCCATGTTCAGTGTGATGATAACTATATGATGTGTGTGATGATATGTGCATACTTTGTGTGATGATGTGTATATGATATGTGCTTATTATGTGTGATATATGTATAAGATGTCGGTGATGATATTTTCATTTCAGTGTGATGATAACTATATGGTTTGTGTGATGATATATGCATATTTTCTGTGATGATAAGTATATGATATTTGCATTTTGTGTAATATATGTATAAGATGTCTGTGATGATATTTCCATGTTCATTGTGATGATAACTATATGATATGTGTGATGATATGTGCATATTGTGTGTGATATTTGCATATTATGTGTGATATATGTATAATGATCTTTGATTTTGTTTTTATCTTTTTGTTTTTTGTGCTTAATTATAGAAATGAAGAAGAAAGCAACCAGTTTACAGTTGGAGAAACTAAATACTCCAATTGTAGTTGGTAATCAATATGTAGGTCTCACTCTGCAAGAGGAAGACTTACAAAGAAAGGTTTATGAGAAAAGGGGAAGGAAAAAGAAAAATTCGATTGAGGCACCTGATGCAATAGCAAATATTGATAAAACCGGTTCTGAATTTGCTATGGTGAAAAAGGCCATAGAGAATCAGTTAGAAACAGAGAAGAAGAAATTGATTGTCAASCATCGCAAAAYAAAGTTGCCAAAAAAGGATAAGTTAAAAAAGGTTAGTAGTTTTTGTTATTTTGCTATTTTGGCAGCTAATATTCATAATCAAATTCAAATTAAATAGAAAATCCCGTATATTCGCAGGTTGAGGCGAAGATAGACAAACAAAAAGACAATGCAGAACAAAAAATTAAACCAGCTGAGGTTTACCTTTTTTATACCTGATTATAAAACACTATTATCATTTTAGGTTATACACATTGTCTAAAAATTAATAATAATTCTCATTAATTTTATTTCATTTTCAGGTTGTGTTGAATCAGCTGCGTAAAAGAAAAGAACCGGTGAATGATGAAAGCATTCTTCAAGTTGCAAAGAAGAAGAGGATTTATGTTCGAGATGAGAAAAATTTGAGAATAAGAACATCTCCCCAGCCACTCTTCAAGTTGATTTCTGCCCTCAATGCAGAACAAAAAGCAGCTGTAAGAGAAATTGGGTTTGGCCGAATGCTAGAGCTCAAAGTGAAAGAGAACCAGACAGAGTTGCTGAAGTTCTTAGTGAGCAATTTTGATTGCTGCCGGTGTTCAATTAAACTTGCAAATGAGGAATTGAAAATTGAAGAAGATGATGTGGTGTCTGTGTTTGACCTTCCGAGGGGAAAAAAACCAGTCAATGATGATGCTGAAACAAAAAGTAATTCCTATATATTATACAAATATTATTTCTCTATTTCTATTATTTTTTCTATATTTTACACTCTGTTGAATTGTAAAATTAATATTAAATTTTAATGCAGATGATGATGTGTACAAGGCTTTCCTTTCAGAATGGAGAAGCAGATGGAAAGTTGAAGATGGTGTTCTTCTTACAAGTGCAATGGGGCAAGAGCTGCAGATGAGGGATGACTATGGTGACAACTTTAAACGCGACTTTGTCGTGTTTGTTGTCACCACTATGTTCAAATCGCACCAGCATAGATATGTCAATTACAAGATTCTAAAATCTCTTCAAGATGTTGATGAGATTAAGAATCGTAATTGGTGTAATTATATGATTCAAAAGCTTGTTTCAGCAACGGATGATTGGAAGAAAAGCAAATCTGAAAGCAAATATTTTACAGGACCTGCAACTTTTCTGATGGTAAGAATAATTAAATTCATAATGTATAATGATATGTATATCATATGTGCATACTCTGTGTGATATATGTATAAATTATTTGAGATGATATTTTCATGTTCAATGTGATGATAACTATATGATGTGTGTGATGATATATCTATGATATTTGCATATTATGTGAGATATATGTATAAGATGTCTGTGATGATATTTCCATGTTCATTGTGATGATAATTATATGATGTGTGTGGTGATATGTGCATATTTTCTGTGATATGTATATCATATGTGAGATATATCTATGATATTTGCATATTATGTGAGATATATGTATAAGATGTCTGTGATGATATTTCCATGTTCATTGTGATGATAATTATATGATGTGTGTGCTGATATGTGCATATTTTCTGTGATATGTATATCATATGTGCATATTATGTGTGATATATGTATAAGATGTCTGTGATAATATTTTCATATTCAGTGTGATGATAACTATATGATGTGTGTGGTGATATGTTCATATTGTTATGTGATATGTATATCATATTTGCATACTTTGTTTGATGATATTTGCATATTATGTGAGATATATGTATAAGATGTCTGTGATGATATTTCCATGTTCATTGTGATGATAATTATATGATGTGTGTGCTGATATGTGCATATTTTCTGTGATATGTATATCATATGTGCATATTATGTGTGATATATGTATAAGATGTCTGTGATGATATTTTCATATTCAGTGTGATGATAACTATATGATGTGTATGGTGATATGTTCATACTCTGTTGATTGATATGTATATCATATTTGCATACTTTGTTTGATGATATATATATGAGATATTCCCAAAATAAACCATAACATTTTGGTTTTTATGCAGCTATGTTACCTTGACAGGATGGAGTTCAAGGTAAGAAGAGCAGAGTCACGCGTATTCCCAATTTGTTCAAATTGGGAATCAATTGAAGTGAATAAAAGAGTGAAAATGGAGAAGAAAGTTGGAGGATTTGGGAAATGCAAGATTGTAGAGCGGTTGCCCAAAGAAGAAAAATATCAAATTCTGGTATGCATATTATATGTATATATATATATCTTATAGGATCACAAATAATTGTCATATATCATATCATATCTGTTTTATATTCATTTTTTATTTATTGAAGGATTATGAAACTGTCAATGAAGAAGGAACCAAAAAACTGATAGTCGTTTTGGGGAAGATGACGGATGCTGTGGTTGAGTTTAGAGAAGTTATGGATGGAATAGAGAAAGCAGAATCAACAGTTGATATTTTGAAGAAACTCTATGATATGTTGTTGAGCTCTAAACATGAAGAACTAAACCCTGAGGAGCAAGAACCGACCCCAAAACCGCCAAGCCAAAATTCACCAATCCAGAAACCTAATGATATCTGTGATGATGACTTGTTTGATAACCCAGATGTGGCAAAAGCGATTTTCGCCTTTTGGGATGCATGTTCTGAACCTAATCTGGTGTCGAATAGCAACATATCGAAAAAAAATATGACGAAGGGAATATCGTCACCCACATTCTCTTTAGGATTAGAAGAGATAGAAACAATTGTAGATGATTTTCGTGGAGTTGATGATAATGGTGGGGATGATGTAGACACTATAGTGTGTGAGTCTACTTTTGTTGAAAATGAGAAAGAGAACAGTGATGATAATGGGAAGCTGACACCGATTGGAGAAGCAGATTTCAAAAGGTATTCACTGTATCCTTTTTTTAAAAATAATTTATTACTTTTTAAATTTTAAATATGTAACTAAATTTATTTCTTATTACATTATGTGAAAACAGCCTACTTGAGGAGTCGGAGGATGACCTTGTCGATGTACTGAAAAGAAAGAACCCGGCAAGAAAATTCAAAAATCTCCCGTTGAAGCTAAGATCCCCTTTCTGGACAACGAACAAAAAACGACTGAATGATCTTGTTACAACAAAGGAAAAGGTTATTTCTGAATATGCCTTCCAAGAATTCACTGGARAAACGYAAAAGTAAGAAATCTTTTTATATATGTGGGAATTTGATTATTATATATATGTGATGATATGTACATGTTTTACGCGATAATATATGCAAATCCTGTGTGATAATATATGAATTTGTTTTTTTTTTTTTAAATTATATTCTTCTATTTATTTTCATCACTTTTATTGATCGAATACACACAATAATTATATCTCAATGGCTCTTGTTTGTCTGATCAGCAAGAAACTATTCGAAGGGATTGGATTCAGTGCMACAAAAAAAGATTTCAGCACTCTTTCAGCAGATCAGTGGGTTATCCAAAACCTTGTTGACATTTGGTGCCTAAAAATGAATTTGGATAATATGAGGAGAGCATCTGGAGAACCAAAGAGGGTGTTTTTCACAACACTGGTACATGTAAGAAAAAGTTCTTCAGGATCAATTTATTTATTATCGTTCAATCCAGTTTTGTTGACAAAATAAAATTTAATTAAATGGCAATTCTACAGGATCAATTGGTAATGGACAAGAATGCTGATGATATTGGTGAGAAAAAGTTCAATAATGTGATTGATTGTGAGCTGGCCACATTGCACGACCTCAGTATTGATGATGCAGATTTGGTAATTATACATTTATGAGTAAATTTATAATTATTTATTACATATACATAATTATATATTCTAATCATATGTAAATGAACATGGAGAACAGGTATTTTTTCCTGTATTGAAAGATAAGCATTATTGGATTGTGTGCATCAATTTCATAAAGAGCACCATCGATATACTCGATAACAGGCCGCTTGCAAAGTYCAGCAATATTAACAAGCACTATGACAATGCTCCAAAGAATATTTTAAGTACTTCATTACATACTGATTACAAAATGCATCTAATATTTACATAATATATATATATATATATATAATACACAATAAAATGCAAAACCTAAAACCTAAACTTGTTTCAGATATCATCACATACTTCACCTATATATCATCACATAATAACTCCAAATATCATCACATATTGCTGACAAATGCTCCAAAGTAATATTGTAAGTAATTCATTGTATGGTGTATTACTTTTGTGATAATTATATCAAATTATTTCAGGTGACAGCGTTCTCCAACTATTTAGAGYTTCATAATCTCAAAGCAAAGTTCAAGATTGTTAACTTCCCACAGTCAAYGATTAAAATGCCATGGAGATCATCAAAAAACTATGATGATTGTGCAATCTACTGCATGAGGCATTGAGAAACCTATAAGGGAGATCTGGCTGGATGGGAGACTGGTTTTCAAAAAGATAAAGTAATTTATAGTAAATTAATTTTATACTATTTTTCCTTCCATTTGTTTGTTTATATTTATTTATATTTCTTTTATTTATTTTTTTGATAGGATAAGGATTTGTTGAACACCTTGAGTGCAAAGTACTGCTGCACAATGATCATGATGGAGGAGAATGAAAGGAAGGAACAAGTGTTAAAAGATGCACGRCGTTTTGTTTATCGTCATTAGATTATTTTGAATTCTGGTGTATTGTTGGAAATGAATTATTTGGAKGTAAAACATGGTGTTAGATGTTTTGAYGTGGAGAACTGATGTTCTTAGACAATCACTAAAAAGGTCAGAATTTAGAAAAACTGGTGTGTTGTTGAGATATTTCTAGGGATTAAAAAAAAAATCAAATTTGTGGAACAGAAATTTGTGGATATTTGGGATTGACAGCTTGACTTAAAGCTGCTGCTGAAAAAACTTTTCATATTGGTATTGATCTTTTGTATTATTGAGTTTTAATGATATTAGTTCTCATAGCTTGATTAATCAAAAAATTACCATCACATATCATCTCAAAAATACTGAAAATATATCAACAAATATTTGATGTATATATCATAACAAAAAAATCCCGAATCTCTGTCACATATAGCACACAAATCATCACATATATTAGCAACATAAACATCAGAAAAAAACTAAATACTAAAACTAAAACCCTAAAATAAAAATCCAAACTTTAATATGGAAAACTTGACCCTAAAACAGATAATTGAACTTTATATCCTTAATCTTGGTCAGATATCATCACATATACCAGCCACATATCATCCTACACACCAGCCACTTATCTTCCTACACACCAACCACATATATCCTACACACCAGCCACATGTCATCACATATACTAACCACACATAATCACATACACATCCACATATCACTATGTATACAATTGAATCACCAGCCTTTTATTTGTTAAAATAAATTCTCATAAAAATATAATAGATACAAAAAACCTCCCAAGAGTAAGAAACAGTCATTACGATAACAATATCACTAATAAAAAAAATAGCCATTTCTGTATTCTGTTATATATTAAAAAAACCTAACTCAAAGAACTACAACTTAAAGAATGCGGTAATGGTGGAAGYTTTGAAGTCGTATTTGGACTAACAACTATGAAATCTGAAGTCGAAGTTGGTCCGACACTCGAATGCACAATATAACCGTCTCCGGCAAATGTAGAAATACCATCCTGAAAAAAATAGAATAGAATGAAAAAACGACCACATTACAGAAAAATAATACATAAATTACAGAATAAATACCTGTAGATTTTCTACGGCCTTTTTAGTTTGTGACTCGGCAATTTGCGCTCGATTTCTTTTTCCTTTCGCTTGGTTGCACTTCTTCTCAAGTATACTCTTCTCCCTTTTATTCTGTTTACCTTTCTCACGACAACTTTGAGGATTTTGAATAACACCACTCAACGATGGATCAACAGAGTCTTCAAAATAAATGGGTCCGACTTCACGTATAATACTAAATTTAGCACTTTCAAAAGCTTCTTCACACTTCGATCGAGCTTCAATATTGTCTTCACATGCTAAAATCAACTTCTGARACTTTCTATTCATTTGAACCCTCCATAACGAGCCCGCCATCGATTTACTCGAAGAATCAAATACAGGAACATCATCTAAAACACGATCACTAACAATATCCTTGTTCCATCTTTTTATAATATATCTCTACGGAATGGCACAAACACAATGTATATTCATTACACGCAAACAATGACAACACAAAATACCAACCTCAAAAAATAACTTGCACGTGCAAGAAACCGACAAATCTGCAGCATTAAAAGTCACTGCATGTTTTATAACATCCCTACCGTCAACCCATACATGATATGTCATAGTAGACCCTTCTATAGAGAAAAATGATTGATGACATGCAGTCCCTTTCATATATTGATCTTCAAATAAAGAGAAAACTTCAATTGTATACACATCTCTAGCATGTAAAAGCAATTTCACATTATTTAAGGCCATAGATGGTGTACCTAGCATGCAACGTACGTCATCTCCGTTCTCTTTACTCCTCCACTCGGATACAAGTCCAATGAACATGTTGTAGAAATCGCAAAGCCTATCCGTCTTTGATAATCTCCTTGCAAGAGCATGATTTGTGCTCTCACTTCTTTGAGAAGATAAAATTCCACCTGAAAACCAATCCTTACTAAAAGCAGGACACCATTTTGCTCGTATATCATAAAGCTTTTTTAACCAAGCATTATTTTGACATCCATAATCATTAATCATCCTGAAAAAAAATAAAAATAAAGCATTACTGACACATATCAAAACACTTTATACCAAAAATATCATTAGCAAAAAAGAAAACCCTAAAAACTTGAATCTGTTTCAGATATCATCACACATAAGTGACACATTCCTCACACAACACTCATAGTTATCATCACACTTTAATTCTACATATCATTAACAGAAAAGCAAAACCCTAAAACCAGATTGTACTTCAAATATCATCACATTACTTACGCAGATATCATCACGCACTACATACACATATCATCACACATTACTGACACATATCATCACAATTTACTTTAGAAAAAAAGAAAACSCTAAACATGAATCTGTTTCAAATATCATCACAAACTGTTGACATATATTATCACATAATTCTACCACATATCATCATACAATAAGACCAAAATATCATCACATATTGCTGCAATATATTATCAACAAAAATTACCAGACAAGTTAAACATAAAAAAATTTACTTATTTTTCCCAGTAAAACTGGAATTCAGCCTCTGTTTCAACATATTTCAGCAAATAATTGAAAAGGTCTATGAAACCTTTTTGACTTCTTAGCGATCTGATATTTATCTTCGAATTTTCCCCAATATGCCAAACGCAGAGTCGAGGTCGTGACATTGGAAGAATCTTCGAAATTGCAGCAGCCATGGCAGCAGATTGATCGGTCATTATTGTAATAGGATGCTTACCGCCCATAGATCTCAAAGAAGCGCCAAATAACCACTCAAATGACTGAATTCTCTCATTCATAAGGAACCCACACACAAACATTACATTTTTACAATGATGGTTCATGCCGACAAATGGACCACAAATCATATCGTATTTGTTAGTGCGATACGTAGTATCATGCACCAACAAATCACCAAATAATTCATAATCCTGTCGCATACGACCATCTCTCCAAAAAAAACTACAAAGCCTAGACTCATTATCGACCTCAAAATCGAAAAAAAAGTTCTTCTCATTAGCTTGCCTATTTTTAAAAATTTGAATTAAAGTATTCGAATCCGTACCGTCAAATACATTCGATTTACTTAATGCATTATCTGCATCTCTAACGCTAAACCCTAAAAAAGGAGAACCACCGGACTGGTTTTTCAAAACCCGAACACCATCGGCCACACCAACACCACTTTTTTTTAATTCTTTAAGGTAAGCAAGTTGACTCGGACAAATCTGCCTATGGGATGGAAGAAGATGACTTGAAGTAGGTGGACATAATGTATGGTTGTGCTCGTTTTTATGTGCAGTAACAACCCACAAACCACTACGATCAATATCAAACCGAATGAAAGAAGGACAGCCTGTTCTCACATCTAATTTCGAATAAGGCCTACTTTTTTTTGAAACTTGTTTCTTACCAGCCTTAGAACAAAGAAACATTTTCATCGAAATTGATCCATCAACCTTCTTCATATCCTTCCCCTTCCTAACACTAAACCCAACCCTAAACGCATGATCATTATACAAATTATAAGCCTCGTCAACAGAATTCACAATAATGCCAACCAAATCATCATCACGCATTGCTCTCTCAGCTGACTGACTATCATCATTCACTACATAATACAAAAAAATAAAACATTCAGATGGCATCAAATACATACTGACATATCATCACATTCTACATTCAGATATCATCACATTCTACATTCAGATATTATCATAATCTATATTCAGATATCATCACATTCTACTTACAGATATCATCACATATAGACTGAAATATCATCACATTATTCTACTTTCAGATATCACCACCTATAGACTAACATATCATCACATTCTACATTCAGATATCATCACATTCTACATTCAGATATCATCATATTCTACATTCAGATATCATCACATTCTACTTTCAGATATCATCACATATAGACTGACATATCATCACATTCTATATTCAGATATCATCACATTCTACTTTCAGATATCATCACATATAGACTAACATATCAACACATTCTTTCAGATATTATCACATTCTACATTGAGATATCATCACATTCTACCATTCGATATCATCACATTCTAATTTCAGATATCATCACATACAGAATCACAAATCATCAGACATTCCCTTCCATGAATCATAAAAGGAGAAATCATATACCTGCTCCAGTAATAGAACTACTTTCATCATTGTTCGAACTCGCACAATTCCCAAAAATCGGAATATTTGCAGTAGAAACACAAATCGGAAGAACTACAGCAACAAAAATAGAAATAGCTTAAACCTAATTCAATACGAAAATAAATCAACTTCAAAAAATAACTTACCCTCGATCCGATTCGCGTCGATTGGAACTTGTAACAGATTCAAGTCCATTGAGAATTGAAAGGATTTGTACAGCAGCAATTGATTCGGCGGTAATTGATGAAAATCGTAGAAAATCGTGGACGATAAATGATGAAAATCGAAGAAAAATCTCTCGGCAGTTGTTAAATCAAGGAGAATAATAGGCGATGATAAATCTCTCGCCGCATCGATTGTTAATCAGATTGAAAAATCTCTCGGCAGTGATCGATTTCTGTTCAGATTGGCAATTGAGTTTTTGATTAATTTTCTTCAGATTGGGGAAAGAGTTTTTGGTCGAATTTGTTCAGATTGGCGATGGAAGCGATAGAGTTTTTGATAGTAGCGCGTGTGGTTGAAAGGCGCCCAGAAAAACCAAATGAAAAAGGCGCGTGTAGTTCTGCAATGGCCTTTTATATGGGAGAATGGGTGCACCTTATAAGGTGCACTCGAGTCCAACTAATAATTTGCCAATCACCACGAGATTAAGCGATGTAAACCATACGAAGTACAATTATTATTTTAAAGATCATTCTTCAAGTTATGGCCATTTTGTATCTTTTTTTTATTTTTTTATTATTATTTAATAATAGTATCTTAACAGATTTATGGTTATACATTTTACATAGCTTGCCTTTTAATTTTCGGGCAACCGCCAAATAGATTATAAAAAGAACTCCAAAGAATTTTATAAATTATAAAATAGTCAAATTCAAAATATACGAATACAATGTTATTCCTATTAAAATAATAATATCAATACGAACCACCATCATTACTCACATCATTACCACCGACCACTTGTTGAAAAAATTTCGGTGAAATTTTTTTTAATCAATTTTTTTTAGCCCAAGAATATAAAGTAATAAATTTAACTATAAAGTAAAAAAATTCTTATTATGTATTAAATGAGAAATACATAACAATAATTTATCATCAGTAAAATTTGCTTTCTTTTTTGTCTTTATTAGTTATATTTAATAAATAAAAAATAATATATAATAAAATCACGGCCGACGACAGCAGCAGGCAGACGGCAAACACCCTACCCAATATCTAAATGGAAAACACTAGAGTGTTTTCATTTTAACATAGTCATATATTGTGATCCAACCTATAATTGACACATCACCTTTTTAAGAATTTAGATTTTTTTTAAAATAAATTTATTGGTCAATAGGTTAGAAGAACTGTACCGTAAAAGTTCCCTATATAAATATATGATTATTATTTATTATTTGTTTTTTTTTTATTGTAAGGGAATTGTGTTTTCATATCATAATTTTGAATTATTTAAATATTTAACTTAAAATTAATTATAAAATAATTGATAAATAATCTTTATTTGGAGTAATATTTAGCAAATATTTCTATTTTATATTCAATAACATTACATTATTAATTTATTATATAAAGGAAGAAATTGAAGCAAAATTCCTAAATTTCCAGAACTGACAAATAGTGTTGCAGCAGTGTAGGAGATAAGCTCTCAATAAAGCTTGAAGGTTTTAATTTACTTATTTTACATTTGATTAATATATATACGTAAAAATTGAAAAAAAAAAAAAGAAAAAGGATGAAATAGGTGGAGTAGAAAGAGCATCCAGTGAAGCAAATTTCCGATCGCCGATCCAAGCGAAGAAGAAGATGAGAGGTCTGAGAAAGTCGCCCGTTAGGAGGCCCTCTCTGCTACATCTTCTCTGTGCCGCCGCCATTTTCTCTCTCTTTTTTTTCGCCTATCAGTCCTCTTTCCCATCCGGTATGCCCTATTCTTCATTTACTTCTTTTACATTGCCATTTTTTTTTCACTATGCTCAAATGCCCCATTTTCTTCTCCAGGCAACCAGCGAATCTCAAATATTAACAGACCCCATATTCATATTTTGTCCGATTTCCAGTCCGATGTTCAGCAATGCGTGGTCCGTTCCCGTTTCAACTTGTTTCTTTTTAAATTGATCTCACCATATTTATTTCGCATAAGATCTGCATCAGTTAATTAATCTAGTGTGTGTGTGTAATGTTTAATTTTTTTTTATATTTGTAATTGGCGGATGTTGCTTGTAGGCAAACAGAGGACTTGGACTTACAGCTCAGATAATAGATCACTGTAATTTGATTCTCAAGTTTCCTCAAGGAACTAATAGCACCTGGGTTGGTCTCTTATTATCTTGTTCAATCATGTTATTTAATGTTCCTCAACAGCCTGCGTATCACTAATTGCTAGCTCTATGTATTTATTTGCAGTACAATGAGCAGTTTAAAATTTTTGAGCCCTTGGAGTACAAGTATGATGTTTGTGAAGCGATATTATTGTGGGAACAGGTTCGTCTCTGTGGTTGAATTCAATTTTTCAAAGCAATTTTGCTACCTTTTACATTAAATGAACCCTAAATTATCTGAAGTGCAGTATCGTAATATGACTACAGTGTTGACCAGAGAGTATTTGGATGCTCGTCCCGATGGTTGGCTAGACTATGCTCCAAAGAGGATAGCACAATTGTACGTTTTTCTGCTGCATCTCATATTCTAATTTTCAGACTAAATGAGTTAGAAACTCTAACTTGTTAATTTACTTTTGCTTACTTTCTTTATGATCGTAGAGGAGCAAAGAAATGTTACAATAAGACTCTGTGCGAGGAACATCTTAATGTGCTTTTACCAGCAAAGCCACCTTTCCATCCTCGCCAATTTCGAACCTGTGCTGTCGTTGGAAATTCAGGAGATCTCTTGAAGACAGAGTTTGGAAAGGAAATTGACAGACATGATGCAGTCATAAGAGACAATGAGGCTCCTGTTAATGAGGTAAACAAGTATGTTAATTGCTGTCATATATTGGTCTCTCTTGATATGTCCCTATTTTTTTTGGTTGATTTGTTCTGAAAAGTTAAAAGGTAATTGAGTCAAAGTTCTTTTAATGTGGAAGATTAACCTGGTAATTGCAGTGTCATTTTGGTTTTTCTTTGTATTCTTAGATTTTGACAGTACCAATTTTTTGTTGCATAAGTGGTGTTATTTGGCCTAATCTGGATCAAGCTTTATCTTTTTTTTTTTTTTTTTTTTCATTTTTAATCCTCCCTGTGCCTAACAAAGATAGGCTTACGGTTATTTTACACATTTCAAGAAAATGTTGGTTAATATAGTTATAGTATTGCATTTTCCATCTATGCCCCTGTGGCTAATTAATGTTTTTATTCATTGTCTACTCAGTTTCCGTAAAAGTTAGTCTAGGTAAATTTATTGGTGTGATTTTAAAATAATTAAATAGGGGTATGCATGCAAACGAAAAATTAATTACATTCTAAATGTAGTAACATGCCCATCTTTGTGACCTCTCTTTATGGGCTGGAGGGATTATTGTTTTACCTATCTAGGTGATTTGGTTTTGTTTTTTTATAGTCTCACTTTTAGGATGTGGATATAATAATTTAATTGGGAACCTGTTTTTCTTTTCCTCTCTTTATGCTATACAGAAATATGCCAAGTACGTTGGTCTGAAGAGAGATTTCCGCCTTGTAGTTAGGGGTGCTGCACGAAACATGATTCCAATTCTCAATGGATCAGGTAAACTGTAGTAGTTTGTTTTTGACTGCTGCTGAGTTTCTGCATCTCGATTTAATATGTTTTTATTCTTTTGTTTTTCTTTCTTATCCTCCAACGAACTATGTTCCGGATGTTTGTTTTAGTAATGTGTGCAAAGCAAACATGACCGATATTGAATACTCTAAGATCTTAGCTCGGTTTAGCCTTATTATTGCATACGCTTGAAATTGCCAGTGCTTATTAAATTTGTTATTTTGTTGCAGATGATGAAGTGCTTATTATCAAAAGTCTCACTCATAGAGATTTCAACGAAATGATTAAGGTGGGTATTGTGGACCGATGGTTAAAATTTTAAAGTATAAACTGTAGATCATTGTGTTCTTTGATTTGTCTGTTCTAAAGGTAATGTAAGGATTTTAAAATCTGTAGGTTCATTATATATTCCCCTTGAATGACGTTTCTTATTAAGTCCCATCCAAAACAATGCAGAGGATCCCAAACCCTGTTTATCTGTTCCAAGGTATAGTGCTTCGTAGAGGTGCCAAAGGAACAGGAATGAAATCAATAGAATTGGCTCTTTCCATGTGCGACATTGTTGACATCTATGGTTTCACTGTTGATCCTGGATATACTGAGTGGTTAGTTCAATTTTTAGTTTTTTTCGGTGTCTTACTTTGGGAATTTGTTTTTTTATGTACTTTGAATTTTGGTAATAATTCAGGACTCGATATTTCTCAACGCCAAGGAAAGGACACAATCCACTTCAAGGAAGAGCGTACTACCAGCTTCTAGAATGCCTTGGTGTTAGTATACATTTCATGTTTTATTTTTATTTTTTACAACCTTTATACCACAAATTATAGTTAAAATATTGCATTTTTTAATTTTTGCCCCTATGCTTAATTAATTGATTATTTATTGTTTACCCTGTTTTCGTAAAAGCTAGTCCAAATATATGGAGTAGTGTGATCCCAAAATAATTAAATAGTGGTATACATGGAAATGAAGAATTAATTACATACTGAATGTAGTAGCAAAATTGTAGTAACAAGTCTATCTTTGTGTAGCAATGGAAATTCTATGTCCTTTTACTAAGAAATAACAAATTTACCAGGTTATTAGGATCCATTCTCCGATGAGAGCCGAGAGAAAACAAGACTGGTCAGATATACCGAGTCGAGAGAAAATTAGCAGAGCTCACTCAGCTGCTGTACGGTTGAAAAAGAATCAAGCTGGCCAAGATGACGTGGGACAATTCCGTAACTGTAAAGTGTGGGGGCATTCTGGTCCTTACGGCAGTGGGCCCGTTTCTGGATCTCCGGATATGAGTGATGTGAGGAAGAATTCAAACTACAGCAAATGGGAGACTATGCCTTTTGATAAATTAAGTAAAGCGGCGCAAGATCATTTTACACAGATGGAGCGAGTATCATTATATAAGATGGATGGCAATAAATTGGATGACATGGTCTGTGTGAGACATTCTTTAAAATCTGAAGTGTGATGGTGTGATTTTTGTTTGACTATTTTGGAGCATCTCCGGTCAGTGAAAATCGGCATGGCACAGCCTGCATTGCGCACAAAGTTGCCAATTGAGGGCTAATCGGCGGTCAAGCTATGCATTATGCTTCCTTGTGTGAGTTTCGTGTGACTTATCTATTGATGCATCGGACAATACCATATGTATCGTGATAAAATCAGTTTTTCTGTTTAAAATGTCTGTAGTGAGAAAATTAGATTCCAAATGATTAGATATTTGATAGCAGTTTTTGGGCAAAGACTCAAATGTGACGGTCACACGGATCTTCTGTCATGTGACGGAGCTCCATACCCAATAAATCTGCCTAGTCCGACCCAATTTGATGGACCAAATCTGGGTTTGAATACGTATAGAGCTCCGTCACATGATAAATGATCCATGTGGCCGTCACACAGGAGACTTGCTCCAGTTTTTGTTTTCAATGATTCAGAAAGTACCAACTATTATATAGCTCGTAGTGAATTTTAAATATTTTTTCTCCTTTTTTTTTTTTTTTCTTTTTATTGGTGTTTTTTAGGCAAATATAAAATAATTAATATCCTTTCTAATGCCATAAAAAAGATAACACAGTAAAAACAAAACAAGTACATGAAAATAAAAAAATAACTAAAGTCGCAATACTAAATAAAATAATTAATACCTTTTTTAATGCCGTAAAAAGGATAACACGGTAAAAAAACATGAAAACATAAGATAATTAATATCTTTTTTAATGGCATAATTAAAAACAAAACAATTACATTAAAAAAAATAACACTAAATAAAATCACAATACTAAGTAAAATAATTAGTATCTTTTTTAATGCCATCAAAAAAGATAAATAACGCTAACTATATCACATTAGTACTAAGTAAAATAATTAATACTCCCTCCATCCCAAAATGATGGTCCTGCGGTTGGTTTCACACAAATTAAGAAATGAGTAGTTTATATAGTTAAATCATTAATTTAGTTAGTATTTTCCAATTATATTTTCTTAAATTTATTAATATCAATTAATAATTATAAAAATCAGTGTTGGAATTAGTCTATTTGTTATTGGAATAGTAAGATTTTGCATTGTAATCATTAATTCTCAACAACATGAGTAGAATTCTAATTTTTAGTTTTAGCTCATAGAGGCAATCCATAATATTTAATGGTATTTAGAAACTCTAGTGAGTAAACGTCATACAATATGTCAATATTTGAGTCAGATTTGCATGCATTATCAGAGCTAAGATATACTTCACATTCCCCCTTTAATTTTATGACATCATATATTTATTAATCAAATCGACGACAATGGAATGATCGATATTTCTCAACAACATGAGTAGAATTCTAATTTTTAGTTTTAGCTCATAGAGGCAATCCATAACATTTAATGGTATTTAGAAACTCTAGTGAGTAAACGTCATACAATATGTCAATATTTGAGTCAGATTTGCATGCATTATCAGAGTTAAGATATACTTCACATTCCCCCTTTAATTTTATGACATCATATATTTATTAATCAAATCGACGACATCAAGTGTTGGGAAAGAATAGCCCGACCCTCCAAATAATCGAAACATTCAGCAGTTTTTCCAAATTGTGGATATGTCCTCGCCACAATTGACAGAACACGGTCTCCATCATCTTTCAATAATAGATAACTTAAATTTCAATTTAAACGATACCTTCATTTGGTCCTCCAACTATTACATCTCCTATACTATTTATCAAGTTGAAAACATTCTTTAACTTGATACAATTGGGATCTGCATTGTGATTTTGCAGCACCACATTCTTGGTCTATTTCAAAACTATGTAATGAGTCCATAAATGCGAATATTTGATCACTGTGTGAAATATGTCTGGTCTAGTACTTTTTGGAATAACCGACAAAATTTGATGAAAATCTCTACCAAGAATTATTATTTTGTTACCGAATGGAAGCTGTGTATTAGAATTATTTTGCAATGTCATCACGTTTTTCAATGTTTTTTCCAGAGTTTCAAAATAATTGTTATTCATCATTGGAGTTTCGTCCCAAATAATGAGATGCGCATCCACCATTAATTTTTCAATTGGAGTACCAGTAATGATCGAAATCTTAGTGGATATTAAAAGTAACCCTAAACCTAGAATGCCCATTTCTTCCTTTCGAAGAAGAAGAAAAGTTATGTCATTAGATATTACATTAAGAAAACTTCCACTATTAGATTTAACAGTTGTAAAAAGCATCCTCTGTATCTATATATGAGAAATACACCACTCTTGGTTAAATATATTGCATCCATTACTTTATCAATTTTGGCGGAATATAGTAAATTCGTACTAATGAAAACAAATCTACTTTTCTAGGTGTCCATTCTTTTATTTTTGAGTACTAATTTTTTTTTTAGAAAACTAAACATAAGGCAAACTCCATGCTTCCAGATTTTTTTTATTTATCTCGAACCAACCTAAAACACGCTATGATATTTTTTATTTGCCTGATCATTATCATTATACAATACATTATACTCTTTTGGAAGATAAAAACTCAAACACATGATAGGTGGAGTTTTATACTGAATTTCATAAACTAATATTTACCACGCCGCTTCGCTTGGAAAAATGTAATGACAATCATAATACATGTTGATCTCATCAATATTTTTATCCTCTACATCTTCACATTTGTTCTGATAGGGAACCTATAGTTATATTTATTACCCTATTTAAACAAATACTTTATAAATTTAAATTGGTTACACTATTTAGCATATAAATAAGTTACACAATTCAGTATAGAAAAAAATTATGTGAAACGACCTCTAGTGAACGCTAGTAAATGTCGTTTGGCAAGACAACATGAGTACCAGCCATTTGCCTCACCTCATAACACTACATCAACAATCCTACTGTAAATCTCACTTCATAATTTTTTTGATGAGTTCTAATGTACCACAATTTTGAATATTCAATAATTGTATATGCATCAATTATGAGTTTTGTATGAGTCGCCGACTATATAGAATAGTGAGTACCTCCGTGCCTCTTTCATGCAATAGGTGAAAAAAGAACTCCATCTGTCTCACTTATTGTTTACCCTTGCCTTTAGGTTTTCTAGGTTCAGAAAAAGATATGTCTTCCCTGTGGTTGTTTTCGCCACATGGAAATAGTAATGGATAGTCATACAAAGGATGCAACTCGTTGATACGTTTCAAATTACCAGATCTCTTTTCTACTGCAATTTTCTTGCTATCACTTTGTGGATCAATATCACCAACAACTAATAGACAATTAGTTGATATTTTTACAATCAATTATAGTTGATGCCACGATATTCATTCCACTCGATGCTGGTTTCGCACTTGTATTATTTTGCATGATTACTAAGATAGTAACGAATACATTATTTTAAAAAATCAATTCAAATCAAAAGTATTGAATCGTAATAATATTTGATAAATAACATGTTGATAACCAATTAAACAAATACTACATTGTATTACATTGTGCAATCTTGCATATTTTAATTAAAAAAGTGGTAAATTTATTTTTGAGAAAAAGTGACGAATTTGATACTGTTGGACTCATAATAAAAATAAAATAACATACACACACACACACA
>BMAC01000658.1:513687-543261 GCA_014905375.1 Phtheirospermum japonicum | reverse complement strand
TATATATATTTGATAATAATAATTAATTGGTAGAAATTAGACAGGGTTGAGAAATTATTTATCTAAATATTAAAATATAGAATTATTTAACAATAAAAACTAACAGTTAATAAATAGTGATTAGACATCTGTACAGAGTAAGAATTAAGATTACAATATATTTTTAATTTTTATTTTCACATTTAAAAACTTTATAATTGTCATAAATATTTTTACATTTAGCTTTTGATAAATCTCATGTAACACACGAGTGTTAAACTAGTGTGTGTGTGTGTGTATTCATAATTTTATTTATTTATTTATATTCATATTTATATTTATTTATATTCATATTTATAAATATATTATATGTATGGGTATGGGACGGGGTGGGTAGTAAGGTACTCCTACCCATATTTGTACCCATCAAATATTGTTGACAATTATTTAAAGAGAAATTGTAAAAAATACCCTTATTTGGGTCAAACGACAAAAATATCACTCGTTGACTTTTCAATTTCTTTAATTTCATTTATCCCACCAACAAATACTTATTTTTCCCATTTTTGTATCCTCATTTGTTTTCGGTGTATTTTCTTCTTCAAATTCACTATGTCCACCATATTCTCTCCTCTATCGCTCTGCAACCTCGCACTTTCACACATCAGCCCATGCGCCGCCTCTTCCTCGGCTCATCCCCGTTGGATAAATCCCTTCTTCGAACATGTGGTAGGTCACCAATCGATTCCATTGTAAAATTACTAGATCTGATGCACATCAAATCATGCAGATCTGGTTTTGGATTTTGAAATATAAATTCAACGAGAGATTTGCATCAATTTTCTCGAATTCGATTGATTTCTAAGGTGACAGACATATAATTGGATTCGGGCTCAGATCTGGAGTGACGGGCTTGGGCAAGTGGTAAGCATATGGAGGTTTTGGTTGTGGCGTTGCGTAGATGGAGATTGATTCGAAGGCTAGCACCTGAGGAAGATGATGCCTGGATAGCGTTGAGTATAGTTGTCGGATTCTGTGGTAGTGATCCATATTTTTTGTTTTATAATTCTTATCACGCTATAGTTTCGTGATGGAAGGGAGTCAATATTATGGAGTTTGGATTATTTCGTAGTGGTTGACGCGTCGTCGTGGAGATGGTGATTGAAACCATATAAACACGTATTTTTTAAAAGATACACAGGGTTCACTTTTCTCAACTACTAAAGTATAGAAACAAACAGGAAATCGACTGCAAACACGCACGAAACATATCACTTGCCCCAACATAGTTCACTTTTTCCAACTATTAGAGTATAGAAACAACTATGAAATCGATTGGAAACATATCACTTTCCCTGATACGGTTTACTCTTCTCAATATATATATATAAGGCTAGCATTTTTAAAAATATTTTTCAAAATTTTTCCCAAAATGACATGCTAAAAATAGTAGTCAGATTTAATTAATTGAAAAAATATAAAAGCCATATATTTAAATTTTACTATTTAAGTTATTAGTTAGATACTTATTAAATCTTTATATATATATATGTGTGTGTGTGTGTGTGTGTGTGTGTGTGTGGATCATATTTAAATCTTAAATATGACTTATATATAGTATATGAATTTACACATATAATTATTTATACATAATATTCAACCAAATGCATACATATTTGATTAATTAGAAAGTTAATATAGTAAATTAAAATTAAGTTCTATAATTATTATCTATCACATTAATTTATATTAAAAAATAATATGTATATATGACTTGCATATGAATAATTTTTAATATATTTATATTCAGAACAAGCAAATTTATTTTCTTAAATCAAATTATACAAATTTAAATTATAATTTCTAATTTTTACAAACATCTAGAACTTTATAAAAAGCGACAATATATAAAATAATTATTTTAAATATTCTTGTCATTATTAAATGCATGGTTACCATTTTCTATATACAATGAAATTCCTTTCAAAGGATATTTATATTCTACTACCCAATATTTTCTCTACATTGCCATAGAATTATGATCGAATTCATATTTATGCATGATCAAAGTTTTTAGTATTAAACACATGAACAACATTTTTTATAAAAGTTTTGACATATCTCATCTGATTCAAATTAGTTTGAATTGATTTAAATTAGTTTCTAAAATTAATTTTTAAATCATATATTGGATATAACAATATAATTAGATAATTTCAAAATAGAAGATCAGTATGGACGAAAAACTTTGTATAATCTTTAATTTAGAATGTTTCAATATTATAAAATTTCAAAATAACTTAAATATATAATAATTACTAACATAAATAATTATTCACTTTCCATTAAGTGACCTAATATATAATTTAGCCTTCATAAATTATTATTTAGTTAAGTGTATGTGTCTTTAATCATATTTTAAATAAATTATAATAATTGAAATTGTCCTTCAATACAATATATTCATCCTTAACGTGAAAATGATAAACTACGAATTATACACTCCATCAAATATTATTTATTCTAATTAAATAATACATAACCTCAATAAATAATTAATTATTTTGAATATGGTAAATTCAATTAGATTAATTATTTCTAATATCTAAATGGTGAAATTTGAACAATCTCAAATAGATAATTATCCCACTAAAAAGATAACAATCTCCATTAATTATAATTAAACTAAAATTGAAAGACTTCTTACACAATCCCTGTTCAACTGTACTTTAAATATTACAGTATCAATATGTTTTTAATGTTCAACTATTTCTTTATGAAAAAAATAAAAGTAATCAATGGCTATATATTGCCTCAAATACCATTAAAATGTAAATCTTTTAAAATGATCTACACAATATCACACACACACACACACACACACACACACACACACACACACACACACACACACACACACATATATATATATATATATATATATATGTGTGTGTGTGTGTGTGTGTGTGTATAAAATAATGAATAATAAATTTAATACTTTGTGTATATACTTTCCTTATAGGTATGTCACTCTATTAATGTGAGATATTCTCTAATAAGCAACTACATTGGTTTTTTAATCAATATTTATTTTATTGACAATTACAATAAATGATGACAAATAATAAAGATGTATGGTTTTATTTTTTTACAAAGTTGATCATGTTTTTTATTTTTATACATAATTTATTGATTGTTCATCTGATACGGCCTTGGCGATGCGGATATTGCACCCTTGTAATTAGTAATGTTAGCGGATCACCCACATAGACTTACCTCAATGATCTCGAAAAGAAAAATTTTAAGTTAAAATCATAAAATAATTTTACCGGTATGGGGAGGTAATTTTATTTGATTATCGTGTAGAATAATAGTTATGGGTTTTGAACATTATTTAACAAAAAGATAATCCTTGAATTAAAACCATAAAATAATATTACCTGTACGAGGAGGTAATCTTATGTGATTATCTTTGAGAATAGTTATTATGGGGTTTAAATAATTTTCATTAGTTTTGACATAAAATGTATTTTAGATAAAAAATTTTCCTCCCTACTACTTTAATATGAGAATAGCTTGAATTAGGTTAACAATGATTTATTCTAATTTTTGTTGAGTATTTATTTATTTATTATTTTAGCATGATTGACTTTCTTATTCTAATATTTCAAGTTTTATATATGAATATTACTTAGTTGTATAAGTTTTAACTTTTGGAAATGTAGGCTAATGCTAGAAAATGACTTCTTATATAAAGATGATTAAGCCATTCAAGTATGATGCATGAGAGGGTGAAAGATTCATAAGAGTCGATTGAATATTATTTCTCTATTTAATATGATTTTTAAAAATGATATTTTGATAAATAAAAAAATCGAGAAATATGTAATTACCGATCAGTTAGTATTTTTTGTGATTCTAAAATAACAAAACCAACTACGTGGTATCTTAAAAAAAAAAAGATTTCATTAATTACATATACAATTGAATAACTCAATCAATCTATATAATATAACAAAAGATCGATTTATCATACATATTAATACTATACGATACATATCACTAGAAATATGTTAGACGATAATTATATATTAAAATCAAGTGAATTATATTTTAAATGTGTAAAATGACATAATAGGGTTTACTTTAATGTTATTACATTTTTTTTTTATTTATCAAAATACCGAGGGGAGAGGATTCTCCTCGGTAAAATACTAGGGGCACTGAGTTCCCCTCAGTACCTCCGAGGATTTTTTTTCCTTCGGTACTTCACCGAGGGAATCCTCTCCCATCAGTATTTTGAAAATAAAATAAAAACTATTTAATTACAAAATAATTATTGTTTTTTGTGATACTATAACAAGAAAGCAACCACGTGGTATCTTTAAAAAAAATGAGAATTCATTAATTACGTATGCAATTGGATACTCGATCAATTTGTATAGTATAAAAAAAGATCATATCATACTATTAATATTACACGATACACGCCAATAAATATATGTTCGGTAATAATTATATATAAAAATTGTGTGATTTACAATTTAAATATGTAATATGATATTATAGGGTTTATTCTAATTTAATTTGATTTTTTTAATTTTCAAAAATACCGAGAGGACAGAGTTGCCCTCGATAAAACCGAGGGTATTTTTTACCGTTACTAATATACACACACACACACATAATTATTTCTTTTTTTTTCTTTATTTGCCGAGGGCGTCAAATGCCCCCAGTATTAATGAGGACATTCGATTCCTCTAGGTACTTTCAAGGGCTTTCACCACACACAAAAAAAAAAAAAAACAATGCAAATGCTGACAAATGCTGACGGACAGAAATCCATCTGACTGATTACCTTTGCTGACGATCAAAAAGCCGTTAATATATGTTAACGAAAAATGTTGACAAGAGAAAAGCCGTCAGCATATGCTGACGGATTGCTGATGTATTACTATGTACGGCCTATACATCAGCAATATTAAAAGAAAAAAGGGGAAATTGTCAAATAATACCCCAGGTGGGGGTCCATTTGTCAATTAGTCCTTCATCCAATTTTAAGTCAAATAGTACCTACTTTTTGCCAAATAGTTCAAAATTGTGATATAAATATAACACAATACCCTTACTATTAAAATAACCAATAATAATAATAATAATAATAATAATAATAATAAAATGGGGCCACCTGCTGCCGAAAAATTTTTCGGAGAGTTTTTTTTTTGCCAAGTAAATATAAAGTTTGCCGCCGACCGGCCGGAAAATTTTCCGGCAGCCGAATTTTTTTTTCTATCACATTTTTTTTTTCTGATCATCTGAAAATATTTTTCGGCATTTTTTTCTTTTTTTTTTCTGCCCAAAATTTCTTACTGCATGTCCATGGAGTCAGTGCAGTCAGTCTTTTTTTTCAACGCAGATATTCTTCTTACTGAATATCTGGATTTTTTACTATATGTATGTATTTCTTACTATATGTGTAAACATTTCTTACTATATGTCTAGACATTTTTTACTTAATGTCCAAAAAATAATTCTGGTCACCGAAAATATTTCTTAATATATGTCCGAATTTCTTACTATATGTAATAAATTTTTTATTTAATGTCCAAAAATTCATACTTGATGACAAAAAGTATTTTATTTGACTGCAAAAGTTTCTTGCTTTGATGTGCAAATGTTGTTATGTGTTTTTTTTACTTATTACACACTTTTTTTACTTATTACACTCTTTTATTTTGCCAAAAAAAATAGAAAAAAAAATCTTGCTTAATAGCAAATTATTATTATGTATTTTCTTATTGAATACAAATTATATATTATTTTATAGTGAAATTTCATACTTTATGTTCAAAAAATTAATAAAGTTTCTTACTTTATATCCTTTGAAGTAAGAAAGTTTGTTATTTTATATTCGAGAAATTAGGAAAAGTTCTTATTTAAAGTGAAATTTCTTACTTTATTTTGTAAAATAAATATATTTTTAATTTATGATCAAAAATAAAAAGAACAAATCTTACTTTATAGTGAAAATCTCATATTTTATGTATGAAAAAGTAAGAAATTTTCTTATTAAAAATCTCTTAATTTATAACTGGATTTCTAACTTTATATTTGTTGGGCAAAAAAAAAATCTCTCCGGAAAATTTTCCGGCGGTGGGGGTGGTTGATGGGAGGTGGTAGTGTATTGTTTATTGATATTATTATTATTATATTATTATTATTATTATTATTATTATTAGGGATAACCTTGTAATTGTATATTTATGGTTGGACTATTTGACATTTTGTATAATTAGTCATAGTATTTGACAAAAATATTTTTTTTTATGTAGTATTTTGCAATTGCCTCAAGAAAGAAAAATGCTGACGGCCTATACCCATCAACAATATTAAAAGAAAAAAAAAATGTTGGATATAAAATAAATATAAAAATATAAATTTATAATAAATATTTTTTAATTAAAAATATAAAATTTTGTAATTTTCTTCACTTATATATAATAATATTATATATTTATAATATCATTATTCATAAATATAATATATAAATAACAATACTAATTAATATAACTTTATTATAATATTTTATTTATATTATTTATATATGATATATTATATATTTATAA
This sequence comes from Phtheirospermum japonicum, assembly GCA_014905375.1. Lineage (NCBI taxonomy): Eukaryota > Viridiplantae > Streptophyta > Magnoliopsida > Lamiales > Orobanchaceae > Phtheirospermum > Phtheirospermum japonicum. The sequence continues at coordinate 536,656 of BMAC01000658.1, read as the reverse complement.
TATCATTATTCATAATAATATACATTTATAAATATAATATAATTAATTATAAATATAATTTATAACTTAATATACATATATAATATATATTAATAATATATATTCTCACATGTAATTGCCTTGTCGAGATGGTAACACCGCCCTCTATTTACAAGAGATCGGGGGTTCGAATCCAACCAATTCCATATGTGGGATTTATATTGATGCGAGCTGGGTTGAGGATTGTGGGTCGGTTGGGCGGGCTGGGCTATACTTGCCCAAATAAAATATTATTTTTTATAATATTCTATGAATGCTGACGGGCCAACCCACCAACAAATGCTGACGGGTGTCGTATGGTGCCAAGGGGCTTTACTGACGGCCTATACCCGTAAATGCTGACAAGTAGGATAATCCCGTCAGCATATACTGGGTTGTGGGTCGGTTGGGCGGGCTGGGCTATACTTGCCCAAATAAAATATTATTTTTATAATATTCTATGAATGTTGACGGGCCCAACCCGCCAGCAAATGCTGACGGGTGTCATATGGTGCCAAGGGGCTTTGCTGACGGCCTATACCCGTAAATACTGACAAGTAGGATAATCCCGTCAGCATATACTTACTGATGCCAAAAATGCTGATGGGTAGCGTTCATCAGCAAACAGGATACTAACGGGTTTGCTGACGGTTCTGCCCGTTAACATTCGATGATTTTTTTGTAGTGTTCCCCTCAATAGTATCGAGGGATTTCCACTCGATATACATTCCTTCAAAAATCTTCGACATTGACTTCGGTAATAATAGTGGTAAACATTGACACCGATTTACCGAAAGTTTTACCGATGGTGTCGTTACTGAAAGTTTAATCCAAAGGATAATATTGCACTTGGTAAAGCTCTCGGTATTACCGATGACATATTTTCCCTCGTTAATCTAATATATTTTGTACTGAATTTTATTTCATATTTACCATGTTTTTAATTTACAATAGCATATACAATACAAATTGAAATTACTAATAACCGAAATGATTAAGATATCAAATTTATTATGGTTCATAATGTTGTATGCAAAACTACAAATAGATATACTATTTTGCGAGTTACTAATCGAAGAGAGAGTATAGCATGGACCTAGGTGAACCCTATAATTTAATTTATCATCGCATATAACTGACATATATCATCACATATAACTGGTACATATCATCACATATAACTGATATATATCATCACAAATAATTAAAATTCTAAATCTAAAATTAAAAAATCAACCTAAAACAAAAAACTAAACCCTAAAAATGGAAAATTAATCCCTAAAATGAAAAACTAAATCTTGAAATTGAATATCAAACTCTAAATCCTAAATTTCTATCACATATCATCACATATAACTAACACATATCATCACATATAACTGGTAGAATGATAGATTTTTGTCGGGAACCTAAAATGGAAAATTAAATAAAAAAATAAAAACTAAACCTTAAAATAAAATATTAAACCCTAAAAATGGAAAACTAAACCCTAAAATATAAAACTAAAACCTAAAATGGAAAATTAAACCCTAAACTCTAAATGACACATCGAAAAAAGCGCGTTTAAGGTATCTTTGAAAACTCCAATGATCAATCACCCATAAAGGAACTCAAACTAAAGGCCACACTAACTTTCCAATTCGAATACCTCTTATTTCTGTTTGTCACATATCATCACGTATAAATACCATATATCATCACGTATAACTATCATATATCATCACGTAATACAAGAGCACTTAGCAAGATGCACCCAATAAATTGCCCTAATCGAAAGTCCGTGAAAACGACAACTCTACAGATATAATAACAAAAATATTGTGTACAAAAAATATCAAATAATACATATATACTTAGCGATTTAATTGATTAAAATCAATAATAACAATAATACTCAATTTACATATTTATGCAACATGAGATCCGTGGATCACACGGGTATAAAGTACTAGTTAGGGTACATAAAAATCAGGAAATCGATTGAAACACGCACGAAACATATCACTATGTCACATCGATTAGAGAAGTACCCAAAATTATGTATCATGGTGGGGCAAGCCTCGGAAATTTGAAATCCTATACAAGTTATTTAGTGGTGGCCGTGTAGATAATTATATTATCTATTTAATAAATAATATTAAATGATACTAATAACTAATTACACAAGATATCATTAATATTCATGTATTTATTTAATATGTATTTAAGTTCATTAAAATATAAAGAGAAAATTAAAATTAAACGTATTTTGTTGTTGTTGGACTTGTAATAACTTCTTTCATCATACCCCTTGCTACGGTCAATAATATTTTATAAGTTACCCAATCAATAAGATTATGTTTTTATTTATTTTTGATACAAATGCCTATGATAGTTTCTACTATTTTAATATTAGATATTTCTATATTACATTTAGAAAACAATGGTGTAAGCGCACACTATGTTTTTATTTATTTCTGATAAATGACTATGGTAGTATTTAGAGATATTTTTGTATTATTTTTAGATTTAGAGTTTAATTGATAATTTAGGATTTGAATCAGATTGATAAAAGGGTTGACAAAGAATACTAAACTAGAAAAAAAAAAAAGGCCCAAGAAGATTTTGATATTATGAAAATTCATGGCCATAGTTACAGGAGGTTTTACACAAATGTATTGGTAAACCTAGGGGTTGTTATCGATAAAATTTGATGGGTTTTTAAAATGACATACAATTTTATGTTTATTTATTCTAAAACTAGTTTAACACCCGCCTATTATGCGGGATATAAAAATGATTAATATTCATTAAAATATTAAAAAAATAATATTGAAAACGGTACATACAAATCATAATATTATTTGTTTTATTTACTTGAAGATTATTTTTCACAATAAATAATTTTTACACACAAATCAGAATATAAAACATACAACACCAGCGTGTCACGTAATTTATAAGGTACTAATAATTCTATTAAAAAATATCGTACATTTAACTTGTAATATATGTAATATTATTTTTTTATTATTATTTGTTTCTTTTTTTTTTTTATCTACACAAGACACCAATTTATTTGTATAGATATATAATGTGTGTGCCAATGCATTATATTGAGATTTGATAAATAGATCTAGAATATATATTTATTTTCTTGGTCGTAAGAATTTATTTTATTATTTAATTTATCTTTGTTGTTTCCTTTGTGGTTTTTTTTTTCTGCGTAACAATATTTGTTCGTATATATTTTTTATGTTATTTTTAATTAATTATATTAGAATTAGATAAAAAAAATTAAGTTTATATTTTTTATATTTATTTCCCTTTTGTAATAATTTTGTATAACTCGTACTTTTCTTAAATAAATATTTAAGACTCTAATAAAATTATTTAAATTTTTATTATAAATAAAATTAACTCAACTAATATAATTTTCTTTTCTAATTAGATATAACTTATATTTTTATATTAGAAGAATAAAGTAAGTTATTGAATTAGTCAAATATGTTAAAGAAAATATTCAATTAGGTAACCTGTTGGAATAAAAGAAAAATATTGAATTAGTCAAATATAATAATAGGAAAATATCAAATTAGGTAAAATATAATAAAAAAATACTAAATTAGATAAATATTAGGTTCGAATGACACTGAAACACCAATTTTTTTTCCAAACCAAAAGAAGCGTGGGGAGAATACAAATATGATAGGAAGATTTTACATTAATATATATAGTGAGGATTATGCGAATTCTACCATTTATGGTATATTATTGTGAATCTTATTAAATGATAAATTTACATGAAATTATATGCATATAATAGTTTAAATATACTTATATAATTCTTTTCAATTCTTGACTTTTATCATCAGTTCTAATGGAATTCACTGTTTATTTGTTTGAAGACTTAAATAATTAATGATAGATTATTATTAAAATATATTAGAACTTATTTTTTATTCTATAATTTTAAAACAATTATTCACTTTAAGATTTCTTCCCCTAATTTTTAAATATAAATTATTTAATCTATAAAGAAATAGATGTTAGTGGGCGAGGTATGGATTTATTATAACTCAAATGAAGCAAAAAACCTTTTTTTTGTTGTGTCGCAATATTTTTTACAATCTATTATATTTAATATAATATGATATAAAAATAATTACATTAATCTCATAACATGTTCGTACATAATGTATAATGAAAAGTTATTATTAACTTTAAAAAAAATTATAAAATATTCTTCTAATTTTATAAAGATAATGTTGATATATTTTTAATGGCATGGACCCACATCTCAGGACACCCTCGTTATACAAGACCCACATCCGATTTTACAAGTTGATTATGTGAAGTTGAATTATACCTTACCAACTTCTAAAGACAATATGATTGCAAGAAAAAACGTCTAATATATAACAAACTGAAAATTTAATTGATGAAGAAGAAGAAGTTAAAAGAATGGTGGGGTGCGTGAGGTCTGTACGGGCATAATTTTGTAGTTACGTATAGCAGAGGACTGAGGTTCAAAAATCAAAATCAAGAAGTGATGAGGTTCAGTTTGGATTTCACGTGAATGCATAGGAAATATTATTTTAGAGGAAATAGGAAATTGGATGGATAAAAATAAAGATAAAGTGGATATTGGACAAGTGGAGGGCATGCAACTCATACTAATCAAAAACTGGCTTTCTACCTTGTCCTGTACTTACACACCCCAACCTATGCCTCTTTGATTATTATAAAATGATGTTTTATCGTATGAGTTATTTCAAATTATAAGTTTCTATGATAATTTTGATGTACCTCACATTTATCTATTTGCTATATATAAATAAAACATTCTCTTGAAATTAATAGATCACGTCCCACTGAATATCATATTTTATTTGTCACATTTAGCTAGTCTCGATTCTTCTTTTCCTTCTCTCTAAGAATATTTAAACCTCAAGTTTAATTATAAAGTTATTATGAAATTTTGCACAATTATAAGAAAAGAGACCTTTTTTTAAAAATTTATTTACATTTTAATATTATTATATTCTACAAATTGCACTCTTCGAATATTTTTATTTTTTAGAAAGCACTTATATTTTATAAGATAGTAAGAATATATATCAATGTGATTAAGTAAAAACTAGAATTAGTTTTTGAAATTATCAAAACATTATCAAATTAAACATCAAACATCGAGCACTTCATTTTCCACTCTTTTTAGGTTCATTTGCTTATGTGGATCCATGAATTTTGTAAATCCGTAACTTTAATGAACCCAAAAACAGAAGGCCCAGTAAGTTGAGCCAATTTTGCAGTTCGCATGATATCAAAATCAATATTTTAGCTACAAGGGTGAGTGTGTAGTCGGGCTCGGGCAGAGCTATCAGGTTAAGTAATAAATAAGGGGAATCAAAGGCAAACGCAGAGAACATGGTAGGTCTCTTTTCCTGGATCTAGTTTAAGGATCTGATCAATCAAACTCAACTATATTTACAACACCATCCCCGGCTTGTTTCACACTTTTACCTTGTTTTGTCTTTTTTTTTTGCTTTTTCCTTTTCTACGGAAACTGTCGGATTATTTGTCAATTAATTTAAATTTATCTATATATATATATATATACTAGTTTAATACCCGTGTATTACACGGGTTTATCAAGAGATAAATATAAAAAAATATTTGTGATAATTAAGAATTCTTATATAAAATGAAAATTTCAAATGATGTATTCTCAACCCTTGTCTTGTACATGTCTAATTTATTTATTAATGGTTATATTATTAATTTTTTTTTTTCATGTTTAGATTCAACTTGTGAATAATTTTATTTACATACTTATAAAAATTAAAAAGAAATCATATTCTAAACCCGTGCCTAATCTCTGTTTATTAATTATTATTATTACTTTATTTTGTAATTTAATGTTTAGAATAAATTCGTTAATAATATTACTTACGTACTTTGAAAACCTAAAAAGATGTCATACTCTCGACTCGTGTCGCATTGTACCGATATCTAATCAATATTTAATAATAATAATAATAACAATAACTATTATTATTATTATATAATTTTATGATTTTATGTTAGATTTAGTTCATTACTAATATTTAGTTACATACTTAAATTATTTCAAATAAATCTTACTTTACCTATATAGAATATTTAAGATTACAAAATTAAAATTATATGAACTTTTATTATAAACACTACTTATTTAATACTTTCATACATTCTTTTAATTAAAATTATATCTTATGTAATTTATATTTTAATTAAAATAACTAACTTATATATTTTTACTATTTTTATATGAATTAATTGTATTTTTATATTAGAGAATAAAAAAAAATATTGAATTAGACAAAATATAATAAAAGAAAAATATTAAATTGAGCAAAATATAATTAAATGAAAAGATTCAATTAGGTGAGACGTGATGAAAGTAAAATATTAACTTAAGTAGATATTAGGCTCGGATGAAACCTAAGCAACCGAAATACCGGTATTTTTTATTTGTCAAACGAAGCATGCAAAACAGACACACACATATTATGCGGGATTTGGAAAAGAGTAATATTCATTAAAAATACCAAATAATAATATTGAAAATTGTACATACGAATCGTAACATTATTTGTTCTGTTTTCAAAATAAATAATTCTTACACACAAATCAGAACATTACTTGTTCTAATTAAAGTAAGACTGGTTTTTACAATTAAGAATTTTACAAGTTTTTTTTTTTTACCATGAGTCACGAAATTAATTGTGATATATCAAGAACATTATTTGTTCTAATTAGAGTAAGACTGATTTTCAGAATAGGAAATTTTCAAGTTTTTTATTTTATTTTACTTTGAGTCACAAAATTAGTTGGAAAACCCGTAGAAAATTGAGTTTGAAAAAATGTAAAATATACAACACCTGCGCGTTACATATGAATATGTGATATAAAAAATTAAAATTTATGAGATACTAATAATTGTATTGAAAAAACGCCGTACATCTAACTTGTAGTATATGTAATATTATTTATTTATTTTTTTTTATGCGTAAGATACTAATTTGTTCGTATAGATATAATATGTGTATCAATGCATTATATTGGAATTAGATAAAGAGATTTAAAATATATTTAATTTTTAGTTTTCTAGACATAATAATTTTTTATTATTATTATTATATTAGTATTAGTATTACGTTATTTTTTTTGTTACACTTTGTTTTTGTTTTTTGTTTGGTATAACAATAGTTTTTCATATATATTTTTAATGTTATTTTCAATTTATTATATTAGGATTAGATAAAAAAAATTTAGTTTATATTTTTTATATTTATTTCCACTTTGTAATAACTTTATATAACTCATATTTTTTCTTAAATAACTATTTAGAATTATAATAAAATTATTTCAACTTTTATTGTAAAAAAAAATAATTCAACTTATATAGATTATTTCTAATTAGATATAAATTATTTATATTTTTATATTAGAAAAATAAAAGCAAGATATTGAATTGGGCAAAATATGTTAAAAAAATATTATAGTAGGTAACATGTAATAAAAAAAATATTTAATTAGGCAAAATATAATATTAGGAAAGTATTAAATTACGTAACATATAATAAAATGAAAAATACTAAATTAGAATAATATTAGGCTTGGATGACACCGAATCACCAAGTTTTTTTCCAAAGCTAACGAAGCGTGAGAAGCAGACACATAGGATAAGAGGATTTTGCATTAATATATAGGAGAGATATATACTAGTTTAACATCCGTGTATTACACGGGATTTATAAAAAACTAAATATAAAAAATATTTGTGAAAATTATAAAGTTTTAAATTTAAACTAAAAAATTGAAAGGATGTATCTAAACCTGTGCCATATTCAATTTATTAATTATTTTAATTATTGATTAATATTGTATTTTAATGTTTAGATTAAATTTATTAATAATTATATTTGCATACTTATAAAAATTCAAAAGATGTCACATTTTCATTATTATTAACTCATTTTATATTTTTATGTTTACATTAGTTTTGTTAGTAATTATAGTTACGTACTTTGAAAATTTTAAAAGGTGTCATACTCCCAAACCTTTTCGCATTGTGTCATTGTCTAATAAATATTAACTAATTGTTGTATAATTTTATTTTATTATATTTAGATTGAGTTCATTACTAATATTTAGTTACACACTCCAATTATTACAAATATATCATAATTTACCTATACAGAATATTTAAAATTTCAAAATTAAATTATTTCAATTTTTATTATAAATACAATTTCTTAATTATTTTCATAGATAAGTTTTTTTATAATTAAAATTATTTCATATGTAATTTGTCTTTTAATTAAAATAATTAATCTAAAAAAAATTTCTACTAATTATATATGACTTATTTATATTTTTATATTAGGAGTATAAAAGAAAATCATTGAATTAGACAAAATATAATAGAAGAAAACTATTAAGTTAGGCTAAATATAATAAAAAGAAAATATGAAATTAGGCAAGATACAGTAAAAGAAAAATATTAAATTAGGTATATATTAGGCTCGAATAACACATAAGCAAACGAAGCACCAAAATTTTTTATTATTCAAGCGAAACATACAAAGCAGACACATAGATTAGGATGATTTTTTATTAATATATACTTGTTTAACACCCGTATATTACACGGAACTTATCAAAAGATAAATATAAAAAATATTTTTGATAATTGCTAAATTTTAAATCTAAGATAAAAAATTTAAATAATTATTCCCAACCGATACTTGTACATGTCTAATCTATTTATTAATTATTATAACTATTAAGTAATTTTGTATTTGATGTTTAAATTAAATTCATTAAATCTTAGTTACATACTTACGAAAATTCAAAAGACGTCACATTCTAAACTCGTGTCTAATATCTATTTTATTAATTATTATTATTATTAAATCATTTTATATATTAATGTTTAGAAAAAATTCGTTAATAATTATTAGTTACATATACTTTGAGATATTCAAAATATATCATACTCTCAACACGTGTCACATTATACTGGTGTCTAATCAATGTTTATTAATTATTGGTATATAATTTAATATTTTTATATTTAGATTGAATACACTACTAATGTTTAGTTACATACTTAGATTATTGTAAATAACTCATATTTTACCTATATAGAATATTTGAAATTCCAAAAACAAAATTATTTTAAATTATATTATCAATAAGACTTATTTGATTATTTTCATAATAAAAAATTTTTAATTAAAATTATTTCATATATAGATTTTATTTTAATTAAAATAACTAATTTAGACATTATCTACTAATTATATATGATTTATTTCTATTTTTATATTAGGAGAATCAAAGAAAAGTGTTGAATAAGAAAAAATATAATAAAAAATTAAATTAGGTAAGATACAATAAAAAGAAAAGTATTAAATTAGGTAAATATTAGGCTCGGATGACACATAAGCAAACGAAGCACCAGAATTTTTTATTTGTCAAACAAAGCATACGAAGCAGACACATAGGTTAGAAGGATTTTGCATTAATATATAGGGGTGATATATACTAGTTTAACACCCGTGTATTACACGGGATTTATAAAAAAATAAATATAAAAAATATTTTTGAAAATTATAAAGTTTTAAATTTAAAATAAAAAATTGAAAGGATCTGTTCTCTACCATGCCATGTTCAATTTATTAATTATTATAATTATTAATTAATATTATATTTTAATATTTGATTAAATTTATTAATAATTATATTTACATACTTGTAAAAATTCAAAAGATATCCCATTTTCAACCTATCTCTAAAATATATTAATTAGTTATTATTAACTCATTTTATATTTTTATGTTTAGATTATTTTTGTTAATAATAATAGTTACATACTCTGAAAAATTCAAAAGGTGTCATACTCTAAAGCCTTCTCGCATTGTGTCATTGTCTAATAAATATTAATTAATTATTATTATATAATTTTATTTTCTTATATTTAGATTGAGTTCATTACTAACTTCTCGCATTGTGTCATTGTCTAATAAATATTAATTAATTATTATTATATAATTTTATTTTTTTTTATATTTAGATTGAATTCATTTACTAATATTTAGTTACATATTCCAATTATTGCAAATATATCGTAATTTACCTATATAAAATATTTAAAATTTCAAAAACAAATTATTTCAACTTTTATTGTAAATATAATTTATTTAATTATTTTCATAAATAAGTTTTTTTTTGTAATTAAAATTATTTCATACATAATCTGTCTTTTAATTAAAATAATTAATTTAGATTTTTTTTACTAATTATATATGACTTATTTATATTTTTATATTAGGAGTATATATAAACAAAACTTATTGAATTAGATAAAATATAATAAAAGAGAAATATTAAGTTAGGCTAAATATAATAATAAAAAATATTAAATTAGGCGAGATACAATAAAAGAAAAATATTAAATTCGGTATATATTAGGCTGATGACACATAAGCAACCGAAGCACCAATTTTTTTTATTATTATTATCCAAGCGAAGTATATGAAGCAGATACATAGATTATGAGGATTTTGAATTAATATTGATCTTTTTGACACCCGTGTATTACACGAAACTTATCAAAAGATAAAATATAAAAAATATTTGTGATAATTACTGAATTTTTTAAATCTTAAATTAAAAATTAAAATACTGTATTCCTAACCCGTGATTTTTTTTATTAATTATTATAAATATTAAATAATTTTGTATATTATTTTTAAATTAAATTCATTAATAATCTTAGTTACATACTTACAAAAATTCAAAAGGCGTCACATTCTAAACCCGTGTCTAATATCTATTTTATTAATTATTATTATTATTAAATTATTTTATATATTAATATTTTGAATAAATTTGTCAATAACTATTAGTTACATATTTTGAAATATTCAAAAGATGTCATACTCTCAACCCGTGTCATATTGTACTGATGTCTAATCAATGTTTATTAATTATTAGATATAATTTAATATTTTATGTTTAAATTGAATACATTACTAATATTTAGTTACATACTTATATTATTGTAAATAACTCATATCTTACCTGTATAGAATATTTGAAACTCCAAAATTAAAACTATTTTAAATTCTATTATCAATAAAACTCATTCAATTATCTCTTAATAAAGTTTTTATTATAATTAAAATTATTTTATATTTAGTTTGTTTTTTAATTAAAATAACTAATTTAGATCTTATCTACTAATTATATATGACTTATTTATATTTTTATATTAGAAAAATCAAAGGAAAGTATTGAATAAGGAAAAATATAATAAAAGAATTAAATTAGGTAAAATATAATAAAAAGAAAAGTATTGAATTAGTAAGATACAATAAAAAATACAATAAAAAGAAAAGTATTAAATTAGGTAAATATTAGGCTCGGATGACACATAAGCAAACGAAGCACCATAATTTTTTATTTGGCAAACGAAGCATACGAAGCAGACACATAGGTTAGGAGGATTTTTAATTAATATATAGGGGTGATAAAGGCTAGTGCTACTAAAAATATTTCTCAAAGTTTTCCCACCCATTTTACTTACTATTTGTAGTATACATATTTATTATTTATATAATTATTTATGTAAATATTCTTTTGGAGATTATGATTTATGTAAAGAAAATATTAAATATATAGAAGAATTATTTATAATAATAAATAAAGTCTGAGAAAAATAAAAATAATATAATTTCTTTTGAAGAAAATATAAATATAAAAAATTATTTAAAATAAATATATGAGCATATGTAAATATTTAGTTAATAAATTTGAATAACCCAAAAAAAGAAAATGTAAAACATAAATATTTTTTCAAATGCTTTAAATAAAATTGAAATTATTAATAAGATTATATAGATGAAAATATAAGAACTTATAACTAAACTATAAATATTTATTTCATAAATATGAAACAAAACCAAAAATTCAAGAATCAAATAAAATTAAAGAGAAAATTCATAAGATAAGTTAAATTAACTCAAAAAAAATCATAATTAGATTATATAAAATCATTAAATAAATATAAAAATAAAAGAATCAATAAAGATATAAAATAAGATAAAAGACAATAATGAAACTATAAAAATATTATGTGTGTGTGTAAGAAATCTGAAAAATAAAATATAATATAAAATATATAATATATAAATAAATCAAAATAATTAGTTTATAATCTGGAAAACACAACAAATTGCAAATATTTATTTAATAAATACAAAAAATAGAAAACAAACAAAAAAGTTGATAATATTATAACTTAAACATGAATTCATAACTACAAAAAAAGCACCATTAAATTGTATAAAATTATTAACTAAATATAAAAAAAAATTACGAGAAATATAATATAATAATTAAAATGGGGTAGAAAATAAAATGAATAACAAAACTATAAAATTTATAATTTGATTTTAAAATTTATTTAATAATTTTGTTAACTGAAAAAAAAAATAGTATGAGTACAACTAGAAAATTATGCAACGAGGACAACAAAAAATTTAAAATCGGTAATAAGAACTTGTCTTTTTTTCCATAATTTTATTTGTTGACCAGACCATGTGATACGAGGACAAACCTAATAGCGTCATATCTTTCAATTTTTTATATTTGACTCGAGTAAAACTTGGATGAACCTAAATGTGTCACAAAATTGACAGTGATGCTTTTTTTTCTTTTTTTTTCTTTTTCCTAAAAAAACTAAAAAATTATATTATGAACATAAGTGAAAGGTAGATAACTTTATACAATTATTTGATTAAAACTTGAAATCAAAAATATATGTAGGCAGAACAAAAAAAAAAAAATTATATAATCGAATAATATAAAGAATTCAATACATTATTTTAAAAATCTTAACTAAATAATTATTTATGAACGTTTTTATATTAATAATTTGTGACTAATTACTATGAATTTAAGTATTTAACGTTAGAAATCCACACATAAATAATTTATTACTCTTGGTTATATAATTACTTCGTATAAATTGAAATCTATATATAAATTTTATTTATTATAGGGTTCATCAACTGACTCGATGACTTGGTGGTTAATTACCCAATGGCTATTTTGAGTCAATTACCGGGCTGCTTTAAAAAAACAATTATAGTAAAATAGAATACAAAGACCTAAATTAAAATTTTAATACGATGCCTCATTTATTTGGTATTTCTTTTTTCACTTTTGTAGTATTTATTATATTCTTACGATATTTATATTTTATTTATTTTCTAGATTTAGGAGATGATTTTTTATAATATAACATTAATTAAGTATATTACTTTTTGTTTTAAAATATTTTAAGATTTATTTTATTATATTTTATAACTTCTTGATCTTTGTTATTGTTTTATTATCAAATTTTAATAGATAAGAAATCTATTTAAAATTACCTTTTATATATTTATTTAATTTACTTTATCACTATCGCCAATTTATTCTTTCAATGTCTTTAAAATAAATATTTTAAAATTAATGATAATTTTATTATATTTTTATTTGATTTAAAAAATAATTTTATATTTATATTATTATATTATATTATAATAATATTTATATTTATATTTATTTCATTTTAGAAATTATTAAGAACCATTTATAATTAAAATATATATATTATATTTATTTAACTAAACTCATATTTTTCTGATTATTTTATTATTTATAGCATTCTAAGTGTGTTTTGTTACTTTTAGGATTTAATAAATATTTATTAAGGATTTAAATTATTTTTAATTTATTCTATAGAATTATTGTGAAATAAAACTTATTTTATATTATTTAAATTATTACTATCTTCATAATTATTTTTAGATTATTTGATAAGTATTTGTATATAAATATATTTCTTATATATATTTAACATATTTCATATTCTTTTATGATTTATTTTATTATTTTATAATATTTTTTATTATTATTATTAAATAATTATTTAGAATTCATAATATTTTAATTCAATTTTAAAATAGTTTGGGATTTGTTTTATATTATTTATAATATATATTATTTTGTGACATTTTTAATTTTAATTTAACTGATATATATTTTTAATTTAAATACAATTTTTTGTATTTATTTAGTTGATTTTATTTTTTTTCCAAATTTATATGACAAGTATTATATTTTTATTGGTTAAAGATTTATTTAATAATTGTATAATTATGTTGATATAAATTATATCTAAAAGAAAACGTACAACAAAGTACGACTAAAGTACAACTAGATTTTTCAGTTGTACTCAAACATATTAATATGATTGAATTTTGAAATAATTTAATGATAAACTTTCATGTACATGTTTACAAACAAGTACAACGTATACCGATAATTAGAAAAGTCTAAACTTATTATAAGATCTTCACTTTATCTTTGATACAAAGACTAAAAAAGAAGATGGACTCAATGATTCGTAATAAAAGTGACTAATATGATTGTTTCGCGACTAACTAAATGAGAGAGTTTGAAACTATTGTCATATAAGTTAAACTATAATTTGACATACAATGTAGTATGCAAAAAGTTGTTTCATAATATATAAATTATTTACCTTTAATTTGTTTTATGACGCAGATACAGACACCCCATCTATTCATGAGTTCACACCAATAAAAAAAAAATCAACAAACCCACAAAATACTACACCCCCAAACACATCATCTTCCCTAGCCCTTCACCACCACTCCAACTCTGCCATTATCATCGCCCGTCACACCGTCGAACAGGAAAAAGAAAAACGTGATGGATGGTAAAAGGTAAGTGTTGGATTTGGGCGACAAAGTGTAAGAAACAAATGCAAAATAGGGGTGTTCGTCTCTGGTTTCTCGAGCATATGTCATGTGTTTGAACTTATTGATCGAACAATACAATGTTGTTCGAAAAAAATCGAACAAGCCTTGAAGGGGGTATTCAAATCAATTTTCCGAACATGTATTCTGTCTACTAATCAATTTTTCGCAGTTGTATTTTGTGTTCGAATCGATTTTTTAAACATATACATTTTGTGTTTGAAAGTTTGGTTCAAACGACTTTTTTCAAGGCATTGTTTTTCTTTTTCTTTCTTCAATGGCACGGCGACGACAACGTATTTCTGTGTGCATGTTTTGTTTATGTTCTTCAATAGACGGCGATCATGGCAGTGGCGGTGGTGATGGGCGACGACTGGAGTGGTGGTGGAGAGTTGAAAGATATGAAGTATTTGAGGGTGTAGGGTTTAAGGATAATATTGACATTTTTGTGAGCACTTTTTTAGTAGGGTGAACTAATAAATAAAACGAGGTGCGTATATCCACGCTCTTTGTTTTAAATTTACTCGTGTTGACCAAATCATGACTTGAGTATTTTAAGTTATTATATTACATTAATAAATTAATAATATTACACTTACATCGAATTAATTTACACCATCCATTTCAATTCGCTCCGTGCATCGCACGGGTTAAGTACTAGTTGTAATAAAATATCATAACACTCTCATTATGAAAAGAAACAACCACAACAACAACAACAACAACAACAACAATAATAATAATAATAATAATAATAATAATAATAATACAGTATCAGTAGCAGGTTGGCTGTCCCGACTGGGTGATCGGAAAACTTTCGGTCATTGAAATATATTTTTGTACGAGATTTTCTTTTACCATTTTTTTTACTATGACGGAAACTTTCTTATTTAAAAACAAGAAATCATTATACTTGATGATATAAAATACTTACTTAACAGTAAAAAAATTTTAGAAAATATTATTTTTTATTTAATGTGCAATGTTGCTATGTATTACTCACTTATTAAACACGAACTCTGTTTTATTTTTGACAAAGAAAAGATTTTAATTGCTAGCAACATATTTTTATGATTTTCTTATTTAATACAACAATTGAGAAGCTGATGACAATAAGAATTTCCTACATGATTGCAAAAATGTATTACATAATGTCCAAAAATATAAAAACAATTCTTATTTCATGTTCCAAAACACTTTTTATTTTTTTAATTTATGTACAAAAAAATAAGATTTTGTTTTTTTTAGTTAAATCTTACTATATTAAGTTTTGGAAAAAAATTGGTAAAAAATAAATCTTGCTGCGGCCGGGAAAATTTTCGTAGAATCGAGAATGAAGTTCATTCTACACATGCATGCAAGATCATGAATTAGTAACTGTATCCAATTTCTAAAAAATTTCCAATTACGTTTTTCATTTTTTTTAATGGAATAAAATCAAAATCAAACCTTATTCCATGGTATTTACATGAGGTTCCTCTTTAAGAAAGTCCTCGAGAGGCTTAGGTGATCCATCAATCAATTACAATAATTTCTTTTTCTCTTGATTCTTTTCCGATCGAGATGTATAGATCATGTTCATGGATTAACGAAAATCTGTAAAAGCTCTATTTGCCTCTCCCGTTTTATGAGTATCTTCCTTTTTGCGTATGGCATCGCCACTCCCTTTGGCAGCATCCATTAACTCATAACTTAATTTGAAAGCCATATTTCGACCCACACGTTTTCGGGATACCGCTAATAACCAACGGATGGCAAGTGCTTTTACTTGTATTGATCATATTTCAATGAGAATTTGATAAGTCGATTCACCTACACGTCTTGCTTTTACTGCTACATCGGGAGTTACTCCACGTATTGCTTTTGTAGCCGATTAGTACTGGTGGTAATTGATATTATCATTATTATATTATTTATATTTGTATTCTTATTTTAATAGATAAGTAGTCTTATATTTGCATATTTAGAATTGAACTAAATGCGAAGTTAGATAATACTTGAATTATTTGACAAACCAATTTTTTTTAGGGTACATTGAGACCAATTTTTATAAAATCTATAAATTGACCCGCTCCAACTCATTCGACCAAGCCAACCCATTTTTTTTAATTAAAAAAATATATAATTTTTTATTTCTCTCTCCAATACAACCACACACTTGCCCCCCATACTTTCAAATTCCGACGACCACTCTCCGACCCACTACAAAAAAATTGGAAAATGCTGACAGGCAAAGAAGCCGTCAGCATATGCTAACGGCTTGCTGACGATCGTAGCCCGTCAGCAAGTAGCCCGTCAGCGCCCCTCAGAAAGGCGTCAGCATACTAATTGGGTGACGGGTTTGCTGATAGGTCGCTGATGGGTCTACCACCGTCAGCATAATTTAAAAAATATAAAAAAATATGTTGCTGATGGGTCTCTGTCCGTCAGCATTATTAAAAAAAAAAAAATGCTGACAGGTCCGTGCCCGTCAGCATTTAGGGGATAAAATCAGATCCCCATCTCAAAAAACAGAAACAGAAAATGGAAAGAAAGAAAAAAAACCACCCGCCCCGAGCCCGATGTTCACCCCAACCCGCCACCCAGCTCGGACGTTGCCACCCTAGGCCAGCCCGTCGTCGCTCGCCGCCCGCCCGTCGTTTCATTCTGAGACAAAAGTGCTCGCGAGAAAGCCGCCGTTCGCCCGCCCCAGCTCATCGCCGTTCACACGCCAAGTGGTCGTTGTTCCTTCGCCGTTCGTACAAGTTTTTTTTTAAAAAATTTATTATTATTATTATTATTATTTATGTATTAATTTATGTTTGTTTGATTTGATTAGAATTATTGATTTTATTAGGGTTGATTTTAGGGATTATTGTATATTTAGGGTTGATTTTGGGAATTAATGTGTAATTAAGGTTTAATTTAGGGATAATTAAATATTTAGGGTTGATTTTAGGGAATATTGTGTAATTAGGGTTGATTTTAGGGATGATTATATCATTATGGTTTAATTTATGGATAATTATATAATTAAGGTTTAATTTAGGGATAATTATATAATTAAGTTATAATTATATAATTAGGGTTTAATTAGGATTCGATTATGCAATTAGAGTTTGTTAGTTCAAATAGGGTTCGATTATAATTAGAGTTCGTTAGTGTTTGTTAAGAGTTCAATTATAAAATTATTTTTTAAAGTTTATGCGATGGTGGTTTTTAAATATCGTGGTGATCGGTTATGTTAATTTAATATATGTTATGGTTTAATTGTGATTGATCGATGTTGTGATTGGTTTGGGAAAACGTCGGTGGTGACGTGGTGTACGGCGCCATCTGGGAGGTTTCGTCCCTCCAAATACGGATTTTAAATGTTTTCCAAAATGTGATGGTGGTTTTAAAAAGTTCTAAAAAGTGCGTGGTGGGGTTTTTCAAATGCTGTGGTGATCGACAAGTAAATATTTTGTTGAATTTATATTTTATGTTATATGATCTGTGGTTAATGTATACGATCTGCTTGGTGCAAGTTACACCAAATCATAACAAAAAACCGACAACGTATATTAGTACAAAATCTTTATACACTGAAACACTTACCTTAGACCCGTTTGGGATTTAGTATCAAATATAGAGTTTGATACTAAATTCTGAATTATCCACTAATTTGGACAGTTTGAGAATGTGATTGTAATGTAATTATCTTACGTCGTATGTATTTTGTGGACTTCTGAATTTTAATTTTCATCTCTACTTTGTTCTCGGGTGCACCACAATATATGTGCACTTAGAGAACTAAGGGGAGGTGCTGCCGATTTTTTTAGGTTCTCAAAATGAATAGTATGATAATTTAATTACTGAAAATCAAATTCTTGAATGGGATATGGCCCTGACCAAAAATTCAATCATTTTCTATAGGCACCCTCATAGCGCTTGATTTTCTACAATTCGATCATCCATATTATTAATCACAATTAGAATATTATAGGATGAGTTCTTATCATGTTGGTTTGATCCAACACCCACAGGCACAAAGGTTCATCTTCAGTATAATCTTGTCGATGTCAATTATAAGCGTGAATTCAATCGATATGAGCCGTTTGTACTTCCTGCCCAAGCTGTTCAAGTTTACTACTGCCCGTATCCAAGTTTGAAACGAGATAAGTTGGATTGGTTGGAAACGTACAAAATTAAAGCGAGATCAACAATAGATTTTACCGAGCCTATGATGCCTAATCAATCCTTTCAAGAGGAGCATATAGCAATTCACAATTCAATACAATTGGAGGATGGAGATTTCTAATTACACGTCGACCTTATTATCAGTAAGTCGGATGAACTTGTTGATAAGGCAGAGGACGAGACAGAAGATGAGTTTCTAACTAATGATGAAGATACGGACGAAAATGAGTTTGACGATAACGTAAACAGTGAAAGTATCGGTTCAGGTTAATTATAAAACTAATATATGCACATATAGTTAAAATTTGATTAGATTGACAAAATTGGTTACATTTTTCCAGTTCAATTGTGCTTAAAGTTTAATGTTTTTTTAGATGAGAGGTAGAGGTCGTGGGCGTTCTTCTCTAGGCCAATCTTCGGGCCATGCTTCTCTTGGTTCATCATCCTCGTCATATGATGGACTTATTGCTAGGCCAGTACATCGAGAGTACTCATGCCACCACGTTCTGGTATGATCGAGGTCTTTGTCTTCCCCTCTGAGGTAAGTAATTTTAATTTAAATTTTATAAGTAATTAATTCTTTATTTCAATATATTGCCCTAATAAACTCTACATTTTACCAGGTCCTCTAATGCTCCAACTCCTGCTCCTGATGATGATGCGATTTAGTTGGTTTAGAAACGAATAATATTTATATTTGGTATTTTGATGATGTTTTATATATTATACGATAAAATTATTAATTAATTATATTTTATTTTTATATTTTTTTGGGAAATACAAATTAGTGTTTCGTATTGAGTTATTACTATGTGAAATAAATACAGGTAAAACTTTTAAATAAAATAAAAAATTAAATAAAATTTAAAACTTAAAATGTTGTCGGGCGAAGCCCCTCACTATTATTCAAATTTGCTGACGGGAAACACCCGTCAGCATTTGCTGACGACATTTCTTACTCGTCAACATTTGCGGATCTTGGGTTGTGGCTGGTGGGATTCGCTAACGGGTTAAACCTGTCAACAATCCGTCAGAAAATGCCGACGAGTTGATTAATGCCGCCAGCAAGTCATTTACTGATGCCAAAAATACTGACGGGCGCAACCCATCATCCATTTGCCCACGAGTTTGCTGACGGATTCCGCCCGTCCGCATTTTCCTTTTTTTTTGCAGTGGCCGCCACCGGCCACCACCACTATTTTTTATTGGCGATATTTTTTTTAAAAATTTTGTACCATTTGATGCGTCTCGTTTCCCTCGTTTCACATTTGAAATTAGATTTACGATTTGATACTCCAATCACCGTAAATCTGAGGTCAAAGTCAATAAATCATCAACTTTGACTTATGATCTACAACGATTCACCAGTCAAAAATTTCGATCAATCACTACTCTCAAATCATCTCGTTCCCCTCTACAATACTGCAAATTCAAACAACAACAACAACAACAACAACAACAACAACAACAACAACAACAACAACAACAACAATACATAAGCGAAAAAACTTTCAAAATTTGGCTAGTTTTAAGCATTGCAAAAATAGCTAAAAATAGTGCAAATTCAACAAAAAGTTAAAAACTAAAAATATCACAAACTCAGTTTAAAATATTACAAATTCAACTAAAAATTTTTACAAATTCGAGTAAAAGTAACACATAATATATTTTATATATTTACATCATTTTTTTAAATACAAAAATTAAAGTATCATAAAATATTGTTAAACTATTAAGAAATATAGTTAAAATATCACATATTTTTATAATTTAATTTCTTTTCCTTACATCTATGACTTCTACATTTTAGATAATTAAAAGTACTTCAAAAGTTTGATCGCATATCATAAAATATAGTAAAAGTATTGCATTTTTCTAATACTTGTACATTGTACTGCATTTTATAATACTCGATAAAGACGTATAATATACAGTATTTACAACTACAAACTTTGGTACTTTTAACTCAAGTTGTGATACTTTACATAATTATATTATGTACTAGTATTATTTAAAGTTGTGATACATTTAAATATATTTGTGATACTGTTAAATAAATTTGTGATACTTTTATAATAATTGTTGATACTCCTATATTATACTCTATATAGGAGTATAATACATAATAAACTTGTGATAATTTTACATAAACTATAGTAATATGTAATAGTATTAACTAAGATTGTGATACTTTTAAACAGATTTGTGATACTTTTATAGTAAGTTGTAATACTTTTAACTAGATTTTTGATATTTTTACTTGTAATATATCTATATGAAATTATCATATCAATTTGTAATATTTTTGCATGAATTTGTGAAGTTTTTAACTCATTTTGTAATACTTTTAAATTCTTAATGCAATATTAATAATCTCACCAATCCAAAGTCCAAAATATCAAGTACACCACCTGCACCCACACCCGAGCTACCCACTCCAACACCTTACCACCCAAGACCTGCATACACCATCTGCGAATTGATGAGATCATTTGCAAAAATCACATTAATACAAAACAAATTTATAAAATATTTCAGCACCTGCACATAAAACTTCACCGGCGATAAACATGCACACACACATCAACACGCACACTATAGCCCAAAATCACAACTGTTGAGAGAGAGAGAGAGAGAGAGAGAGGGATGAAAGAAAAGGAAAAAAAAAAGAGAAAAAAAGCCTACCGTCGTCGATGCCGATTTCGACCCGATTCAAAAATATAAATTGGAAAAGTCGTAGATTGCAACGTGAGTAGTTGAGCGGTGATTCAAGATCCAAAATTGACCCGATGAATTGTCATAGATCGAATGCGAAAGTTAACAATTCGTAAAATTTGACCTCCAATCTACGAAAATCGGAATATCGAATAGTAAATCTGGTTTTGGATTTATAATGAGAGAGTCGAGATGATTCAAATGATATAGTTTTTTATTTTCTTTGGTTGCCGGGAAACAGGTCGCCCAGACGATGGTGGCCGACGGTGTTCACGCATATTTACCATTTTCTTTTATGAAGTATTTATATATGGTACCTTCTTTCATTCATAATACCTTTGCAAATCCAGCACAATCACGTCTGTCCACCTTAATTCTCTCTTCAACTTGCTATATATATCTCCCCTATATATTAATGCAAAATCCTCCTATCTCATATGTCTGCTTCTCATGCTTTATTAGCTTTGGAAAAAAATTTGGTGCTTCGGTGTCATCCAAGCCTAATATTAACCTAATTTATTATTTTTCCTTTGTATATATTTACCTACTTTAATACTTTCCTAATATTATATTTTGCCTAATTCAATAATTTTCTTTTATTACATCTTACCTACTATAATACTAACATATTTTGTCCAATTCAGTATCTTACTTTTATTCTTCTAATATAAAAATATAAAAAATTTATATCTAATTAGAAAAAACATATATAAGTTGAATTAATTTTTATTTACAATAAAAGTTGAAATAATTTTATTATAACTCTAAATACTTATATAAGAAAAATATGAGTTATATAAAGTTATTACAAAAGGGAAATAAATATAAAAATATAAACTTAAATTTTTTTTATCTATATAATAAATTGAAAATAATATTAAAAATATATATGAAAAACTATTGTTACACCAAATAAAAAACAAAAATATAGTGAAACAAAAAAGATAACATAATACTAATACTAATAATAAATTATTATGCCTAGAAAAATAAATATTAAATATATTCTAAAACTTTTTATCTAATTCAAATATAATGCATTGATACATATATATTATATATCCGCACGAACAAATTAGTATCTTTCGCAGAAAAAAAAAGAAATTAAAATAATATTACATATACTACAAGTTAGATGCACGGCATTTTTTCAATAGAATTATAAGTGTCTTATAAATTTAATATTTTATATCACATATAACACGCGGGTGTTG
>BMAC01000658.1:497810-513100 GCA_014905375.1 Phtheirospermum japonicum | reverse complement strand
TCAATTTGTTTTTTAATAAGTGTCTTTCTAGAATTTTCTTTTTTAAAATTAAGAAATATAAATATTTGACCAATACATTCCTTAAGTTATCCTATTACCATACATTTGTTTTATATTTTTTAAAATAAGCGGGATAAAATTGGAATAAAACGGTAAAAAGCTCTTAAACGACACTTAATTTGTAATAAAATTGAATATCTAAAATGAGACTTATTTTAAAATGGAGGGAACATTGATTAAGTTAATATCGAGTTTGGTGAATAAGTTTGTTAGAGTGCGTTATTCTTGCATAAAAGTTGGACAGGTAGTCGAATTAAAAATAGAACGCCCTCATCCCCTGTTTTTGAATTATGATTGTACTATGAAGAAGCTTAAGCAAAACAATATTTACAAACATTAAAATGTGAAGTTAAAGCTGAAATCAATTTGTTTAGTGTTTAGAAATATCTTCTTAGTCCTTAATCATAAGGGAAACATACATAGGTTACTCGTACATAATCAATAGTAATAAAAAGAACAACCCCTAATGTCAAATCACTAGTGATTGATACCAAGAAAATCTAAAATGTTATTTTAATTTCCTTTCTCCCTCATAGATCAAAATAAAAACGTATTGATGATCAAGGGTCAATTTTAGGGAACTGAAGATTTTTAAAACAAGTAAATCCTCCGTCGACTACGAGGTTATGGCCCGACACGTATTTCGCGTCATCCGAAGCCAAATACAAGGCCGCATTTCCCACATCCTCCTCTTCACAAGTTGCACCCTTTAGCTCCCCCAACCCGTTAATAATCCCGACGATCATATCTCTTGTCGCGCCGGGAATTAATTGAGCAAATTGATCCACCACCAACGGTGTAGCAATTGGAGAGGGTGAGATGCAATTAATCCGAACCCCATGTTTATTCAGCTCACTAGCCACGGACTTGACTATACCCGGTATAGCGAATTTCGAAACCGTGTAAGGATGCGGGCCAAGCCCACCCATCAGCCCACTAATACTAGCCGTGCACAAAATGGAGCCCGAGCCCGCGGGTATCATAACCCGGGCCGCATGCTTAATGCCGGCCATCACGCCACGCACGTTTATGTGCATGACGCGGTCGAATTCCTGGAGATCAAGGTTATCGATCGTGGGTGGAACGGGAGAGCCCGCGATGCCCGCGTTGTTGAACATGATGTCGAGTTTGCCGTGGCGGGCCACCGTGAGGTTCACAGCCTCTTCAATCTGGGCCTCGCTGGCGACATCACATGGCACAAATTGGGCTTGAGGTCCCAACTCACGGGAGGCTTGTGGGCCCAATTGGGTATTAATATCGGCAATGACAACTCGAGCTCCATGTTGGATGAATATTTGTGCTGTAGTCTTCCCAAGCCCGCTTGCTCCGCCCGTTATAAGGGCTACCTTGCCCTCAAGCCTGCATCAAATTATTTGCCAGGTTCCATTGACTAAGGGCAAAAAAGTAACTATACGACTTTTTTTTTAATTATGATTGACTCAATGGATCACACCGATTGGTTAACAGATAAATTAATTTAACTTAATCTCTTAATTCCACAGATAGGAGTATTTTTCTAGTAATTCCTGTGGTAAGAAAAAAATAAAATAAAATAAAAATCACCGTGATTTGTTAATACACTTACCAAAAATAAGAAGAATAAATTGAATTTATTATCCAAAAGGAAAGAGTAGTGATTTGAGGCTGTCAGGATGGTCCAGCCATTGTTGGCCAAACAAAACCCATAAAAGACCAAATTTCATTACTTTCTTTCAGATCACAATATTCTGCATATGATGAATACATTTTTGCCTTTAGGTGAAAGATATGATGTGATTAAGCCTTGCCAGGCAGCCCAGCGTTGACCAGGAAAATTAAAAAAAATAAAAAAATAAATACACACTACTTTTTCCTCAGATAAAGCCAAAAAACAGGGTGGGGCATGCATTAGCAACAGCGATAAATATAAAATAATATAAAGATTTGCTTCAATAAAATAAAATAATATAAATAAATTAAAGGTCGGCATAGAAAAAGCCTTGAAAGATGGCAGAAAGCAAGAATCGCATCTTCTTCATTTTCCCTTATCACAGAAAAATTAAACTAAAAGGTAAATTATTAATTTGCAGAAAATCATCAGATCTTTAACTATTTACCGTCTTGCTGCAGTTTCTTTAATTGCTGAACAGAAATGTCTTCTAATTTGTGGCAGCACAACATTTGCGATCTGCTTTGTTGGCTCTGATCTACACAGCTCATGCAAAAAGGACAAGCAAAAATGGTTTTGTCCATTTTGTTTTATATAGCTAATAATACAAATTGGGAAAAAAGCAAAAGGAAAAGAACAACACATGCAATTTAATTATTAATAACTTTGAGAAAATTACAAATACAAATAAATAGTATACCTGGTCAGTAATCTAAGCATTTCGAATGTGGAAAAGAATTGAAGTGCCTGCAAAAAGTCCACAAGGAAACTAAACAGCTTATTATGAGTTTATACTTGTAAGTTATAACTAACACTTCACTAGTGTGTATGAGATCGATAGCTCTATATTTATATGCAAGTAAGTGTGTGTGTGTATGAAAATAACACAGTATACGTTGATGTTGAGATGTGAGGAGGTTAGGAGAATATTAGGTGGTGGTGTGTATATATAATAGTTTATATAAAGTGATGGCATTTTGGGAGAAATTAAACTCGGGTCAGAGACTAATTTATCAATTAACAAATGTTTGGAGAAAATAGTTTGTAATATAATATAATTTGGACATCAATTAAAATATAATGATTTAAAATGGAACTTGAACTTTGATGTCTTATTATTCGAAGAGGTTTAATAGAGTGGTTAATTCCATGAAAAGTAAGAACAATTCAATTTGGGCTGTTTAATGTCCAAAATGATAGGTAGAGACTCGGAATTTTAATATAGAACCAGATGGAGCTCCATTACGGAGCCCTATATAACAAATGGCATCTATCACACGGTGCATTTATAAAAATAAAAAAAAAAAAAGAAAAAAAAAAGAAAAAAATGATTAAGGACTCGTATTAATGCCATGTCATTTATAGGGTTTCATAATGGAGCCCTATCTGGTTCTATATAAGAACCGAGAGACTCGCTTGGAGATTTCTATTGTAATAATAAAGAGGACCATCCTTTTGAAGACTTGATGTATGTTCGTGATTCTATGCAACAACCCGCAACTTAAGCAATCAGGCAAATATTGACTTTTACGTATTCTATTTTTCGTGATAATAATTCGAAAATTTGTTTTCTAGTTGTTATTATTTTGTGTGTATTGTATTTTAAAATGTAATTTGTCATAAAATTGGATAGCAAAATAATGGGCGCAAATAACACTTTAAGAAAAGCGATTAACGATTTAATTTTTCTTATTCTCCTTAAATTAATATATCGGTATTCATATTTGCTAGAAGTCCCTTGTTCATTTGTTTCATCCCTATTCATCCATATACTAGCGTAATACCCTTGTGAACACACGGATATAAAATAATATATATATATATATATATATATATTATATATATATACATATATTACAATATTGAGTGAATTAAAAACACGTATGTTTTAAGAATAAATAAATAATAATAATTAAAAATATATTATTTAATTTACATGCCGTAATTTTTTTTAAATATTATTAACTCTATTTACATATCTATCGTTATTGTCACAATAGAGTGTTTTCAATCATTTGCTACTTTTACTCTTGACATTGAAACGTAAAGTTGACCATTTTTAAAAATAGGTGGCACAGACGAAATGATATATTTATCTGTTGTATAATGTTAATATAGTAAAATAATTTTTTAATACTACAACAAATAAAGTTGTAAAAAGATAAATATTTTATTGTGAAAAAACAAAAAATAAATAGAGGAAAATATAGACTTTTTTCTAAAACTATATTATTTGAAAGATTTTAATACGGTGAGGGTATGTTTAGATTTGATAAAAAATATATAACAAATTTTATTCAAAATAAAATAATATTTTGCAAAAAATTAAGAAAATATCACATATTTTAAATATAAGTTGAAAAATAACAAAATTGAAAACATAGAGTATCTCCAAATGTGTAATATAATATCATAATACAATTTGAGACCCGTTGAAATAACCCAAAAATTTCAAATGTATCATGCATTTTCATTTTGTAAATAATATCAGCAAATCAAATAAATATATGTTACACTTTTCAAAATAGGTAACTAACATGTGAAACAAGAAATTAGTATATGATAATAATTTAAATAAGCACTATAATTTGGTGGGGAATATATTGGGGACAAATGCAGAACGAAGGATTTTAAAAATTGAATTACGAACCATTATGAATTCTAAAAATAAAGGCCAATTTCATCTGAACAATTATTTAAGGTCTATCAATAAACCCAAAATTACACAAAACAAACATGCATTTTCAAGAATTTAGAAAATCTCATTAAAAAAAAAAAAGACTTCAAAAAAATTCAACAAAAATATCGAAAGTTAAAACAAAATACACATATTGAGGAAGAGTACCATTTGCCCCTGTGAAAAGTTCAACAATCATCCACAACTAATTTTCAATAGCTTATAAAACTCCACTTGACATCTCAATTCAATCATACACATAAATCGATCGTGGATCAAAAATTATAATCAGAAATCAAAACTAAAGTTCATATGTTGAATTTTTTTGGGGACATCTAAGAATGATAAGGATAAACTGAAAGTACTTTTGGAAAAAATTTTAAGAATGATAAAGACAAGTAAAAAAAAAAGGAATTTAGTATGATTGGTTGGGCCCTACCTACGTTGACGAGAACGAGATCTATCTAAAGATCGTCGGGGTGAATAAGTGTCGCCGATTTGGCATGGATGCTTAGGGAGCTTTTTGGCTTCAAAGAATACTAGTGGAGATACCTCCTCTGCTCCAAATAGCCGTGTCATGGAGCTTTAGACACAACTGCATGCTTTTAAGAGTCAGGTTGAGACTCAACTCGAGGCAAATGAGTGGGCACATCAGGAGCAGCTCCAGGTGAACGAGCGGGCACATCAGAAGCAGCTCCAGGTGAACGAGCGGGCACATCAGAAGCAGCTCCAGCCGATACGTGAGGCACATGCGCGTGAAGGGCTCTAGATACATTCGGCTCTTCGTCAGCAGGTGATGGAGGAAGTCGACGCAGTGATGAGAGCGCGACCTCGCCAACCTCCCTCTAATCCTCCAAATTAGTAGTTTTAGATAAAGAACATTTTCAGAATATTTATGTTTGATATTTGATTTAAACTGTATACATTTTAAAATGTTAATTAATCATATTTTATATTTAATTTTAAAATTTTTTGCTCCTGCAAATTATATTTCATATTTGAATTTTCAATTGTGACACAAGTAAAGAAAAATAAAAATAAATAAGAAATATAAAATGTTGGCATATCAGAGCTCGTCAGCAAAATTCTGAGAATGCTGACGGGCCAAAACCCGGTAGCAAAATTTTGAGAATACTAACGGGTGCCGAATGACGACTAGAAGCTTCCCGACAAGTAATACTATTAGAAGGGCATCAATAAATGCTGACGAGTAAAATTACCCCATCCGCATATAGTGAAGGAATGTTGAGAAAATATTTTGTAATATAATATAATTTAGACATAAATTAAAATAAATGAAACTTGAACTTTGTCTTCTTATCATTCGAAAAGGTTTGCTAAAGTGGTATTTCCATGTAAAGTCACTGCTCTTTGATTTGGTTGTTTAATGGAGAAACTCTACGTACGAATTCATACCAAATTAGACGATGGTTGAGTAATAAGTGCAATTCTGAATAATAAACCGCAACTTGAATAATCAGACCAACGGAGATACTAAATTCTACGCACTTCATTTTTTTTTTTAATGACAATCAAGAGAAAATTTGTATTCGGTTGTTATTATTTTGTCTCTATTATATATTATTAATAACTTGTCATAAATCTATTTAAAAAAAATTATAGAGGTAAATAACATTTTAAGAAAAGTAATTCATGTCTTAAACTTTTACTTGTTACTAATAATAATAATATATTCCTATTTATTTTTACTGGTCTTTTCTCATTTGTTCGTCTCTATTACATTTGTATATTTTGTATATTAACATAAAAACCAATCTTATCTATATATATATAAGCTAACGTTTCTAAAATTTTCGCTCATTTTACTTACTATTAATAATAATTCATATTTATTATTTATATAATTATTTATGTAATATTTTTTTGGAGATTATGATCTACGTAAAAAAATATTAAATATATAGAAAAATTATGTATAATTATATATAAAATATGTGAAATATAAAATAATCTGAATAAAATAAAAATATAAAAAAATTAAAATAAATATATAAAATGTAAATAATTAGATAATAAATTGAAAACACTAAAAAAGTAAAATAAAACATAAATATTTTCAAATGCTGTAAATAAAATTAAAGATATTAATAAAATCATATAGATAGAAATATAAGAACTTATAATTAAATTATAAATATTATTTAATAAATACAAAACAAAAAAAAAATTTATTTATCAGATAAAATTAAAGAGAAAAGTCATAAAATAAGTTAAATTGACTTAAAAATCTCATAATTAGATTCTATAAAATTAATAAATAAATCTGAATAATAAAAAAATCGAGAAAAATATAAAATAAAATTGAAAAACAATAATATCAATTACAAAAATATTATATATATATATATATATATATATATAAGAAATCTGAAAACAAAATATAAATATAAAATGTATAAACTATAAATAAATCTAAATATTTAGTTTATAAATATGCAAAACCTGGAAATGTAAAATCAAAATATAAATATGTCAAATGATATCAAATAAATTTGTTTTTCTTATAAATAAAATATTAGAACTTATAATTAAATTACAAATATTTATTTATATATACAAAAATAGAAAAAGAAACCCAAAAGTTGATAATATTATAAACTTAATATGAATTCATAGTTAAAAAAAATACCATTAAAGTATAGAAGATTATTAACTAATTATAAAAAAAAATAAAAAATTACAAAAAATATAAAATAATATAAACAAAATTGAAAAAAATAAGAATAAAAAAAATTATAATTTGATTTTAAAAAATTATTTAATAAATTTGTTAAAGAAGAAAAAATATATTATAATTACAACCAAAAACTTGAAGCAATGAAGTCAATATATATATATATATATATATATATATATATATATATAATTCTCCTATCTTGTGTGTTTGCTTCTCATACTTCGTTAGCTTTGAAAAAAATTCTGGTGCTTCGGTGTCACCGAACCTAATATATACCTAATTTAGTATTTTTCTTTTATATATTTTTACCTAATTTAATATTTTTCTATCATTATATTTTTCTTAGTTTAATATTTTTCTTTTACTATATGTTAACTAATTCCATACTTTCTTTATTATATTTTGTATAATTCAATATCTTACTTTTATTATAATAATATAAGAAAATAAGTCATATTTAATTAAAAAAATCTATATAAGCTGAATTGTTTTTTATTTATAAAAAAGTGTAAATAATTTTATATTAAAATTTCAAATATATATTAAAAATATACGAGTATATAAAATTATTACAAAATAAAAACAAGTATAAAATATAAAAACTTAAATTTGAATATCTAATCCCAAATATAATGTATTGAGGATAGCATTAAAAATTTGTACGCACCAAAAAACTCATCAATGTGACTTGAATATATTATCTCGAAACGATAATTGTTACAAGTGATCATTTTTTTTGGATATATGTCCTATCAAGTCTTTTTAGTTAATACGTTTGTCCAAATAATATGTGACCGCCGACTATTACACTATATACCTAACTAAATATATAAACATCAAACATCTTACATACAATATGTGTGCATATTAATAGTGCTAAAACTATTCGGAAAAAAAAATAAAAAATAAAAAAAATTAATAATAACAAATTATTACACTTACGAAAATAGATATTAAATATATTTTAAAATCTTCTTATCTAATCATAATAAAATGCATTGATAAACACATTATATATCTATATGAACAAATTAATGTTATACATTGAAAAAAAGGAACAAAAAATAATAATAAAATAGTATTATACATACTACAAGTTAGATATTAGATATACGACATTTTTAATAGAATTATTAGTACCTTATAAATTTTAATATTTTATATCGCATATTCACATGCGACACGAGGGTATTGCATATTTTACATTTTACAAACTCAATTTTCTATGGGTTTCCTTTCAAGTATACGGTGTTATGCTATGTCTTCTACAATTAATTTCATGATCCTGGGTAAAAATAATTAAAAATTACTTACTGTGAAAACCAGTCTTACTATAATTAGAACAAATAATGTTCCCGATTTATGTGTAAATATCATTTATTGTGAAGAATAATCTTTGTGTAAATAGAAAAATAATGTTACGATTCGTGTGCCCCATTTTCAATATTATTCTTTTAGTATTTTTAATGAGTGTCACTTTTTTTCAAATTCCGCATAATATTCGGATAACTATATAATATTAATATAAAATTCTTCTAACCTATGTGTCTTTTTCGTATGCTTCGTTTGGAAAATAAAAAAATCTGGTGCTTCGTTTGCCTATGTGTCATCAGAACTTAATATAAACCTAATTTAATATTTTCTTTTTATTATATTTAGCTTAATTTAATATTTTTTAATTATATTTTACCTAATTCAAATATTTTTATTCTCCTAATATTAAAATCTAAAAAAATCATTTATAATTAGTAGAAAAAATAAAAATTAGTTATTTTAATTAAAAAATAAATTACATATGAAATAATATTAATTAAAAAATATAATTATGAAAATAATTAAATAAATTTTATTTATAATAAAAATTGAAACAATTTATTTCTGGAAGCTTAACTATTCTATATAGGTTAACTTATGACTTATTGCAACAATCCGAGTATGAAACTAAATATTAGTAATGCATCCAATATAAACATAAAAATATAAAGTTATATAATAATAATTAATAAATATCTATTAGACAATGACAAAATGTGATCGGACTTTGAGAGTATGATATCTTTTGAAATTTTCAGATTATGTATCTAATAATTGTTAATGAAGTTAATCTAAATATTAAAATATAAAACTAATAAAAATAGGCAATAAATATATTTTAGTCACGGGTAGAAAATGTAACATATTTTGATTTTTTCTAAATATGTAAATAAAATTATTAACGGATTTTATTAAAAACTAAAATATAAAATTATTTAATAATTATAATAATTGATATATAAATTAAACATGTAGAAGACACGGGTTGAGAACACATACTTTCGATTTTTTATTTAAATTTAAAACTCTGTAATTGACTCAAATATTTCTTATTTTTAGCTTTTTATAATTCTCGTGTAATACCCGGGTGTTAAACTAGTATATATATAGAGAGAGAGGGAGTCATATCTTTCAATTTTCTATATGTAATTCGGCTAAAACCAGATAACTCAAACTTTGACCCAAAACGTGTCACAAACTTGACAATAACACTTTTCTTTCTTTCTTT
Organism: Phtheirospermum japonicum; assembly: GCA_014905375.1. Lineage (NCBI taxonomy): Eukaryota > Viridiplantae > Streptophyta > Magnoliopsida > Lamiales > Orobanchaceae > Phtheirospermum > Phtheirospermum japonicum. The sequence continues at coordinate 503,475 of BMAC01000658.1, read as the reverse complement.
TCCTTTTCTTTTCATTTTCCTAAAAATTAAAAATTATATTATGAAAATAAGTGAAAGGTAAATAAATTTATACAATTATTTAATTAAAATTTAAAATCAAAATTATACGTAGGTAGAATGAAAAAAATTATTATACAATCGCATAATATAAAGGACCCAATATATTAGTTTAAAATTCTTAATTAAATAATTATTTATAAATATTTGTATATTAATAGTTTGTGACCAATTACACCGTCATCCATCACACCGTCAAACAGGAAGAATAAAAAACGGTGACGGGTGGTGAAAGGTAAGTGACGGATTTGGGCGGCATAGGGTGGGAAACAGATGCAAAATAGGGGTGTTTGTTTTGATTTCTTGAATAAAACTCATGTGTTCGAATTTTTTGATCGAGCAATACAACGTTGTTAAAAAAAAGAATCGAACAATCATTTTTTAGCCTAAAAGTGGCGTTCATAATAAAATTTTGAACATATATTGTGTACAAATCAATTCTTTAAACATGTGTTTTGTATTCGAATCGATTTTTTGATATACTTTGTATTCGAAAATTTGATTCGAACGATATTTTTTCAAGGTATTTTTTTTTTATCTTTTATCTTTCTTTAATGGCACGGCTGCCATGGCGGGTGCGGCAGCGTATTTCTATGCGCATGGTATTTTATATTTTTCAACATCAGGAGGCCATGTCATTGGCGGCGGTGATGGATGACGATTGGAGTGGTGGTGGAGAAATAAAGAAGATGAAGTATTTGGGGTGTAGAGTTTAAGAGTAATATTGATATTTTGGTGATAACATTTTTGAGTGGGGTACGTATATCCGCGCCGTTTGATTTAAATTTGCTTATATTAATCAATAATCGTGACTTGAATATTTTAAATTATTATATTACATTAATAAATTAATAATATTATTCGCTCCGCATATTACACGGGTTAAGCACTAATTTTTTATAATGCGTCTCATGATATATTTTAAGGAGAGCGGATACACGCAGGGAGTCTTTTAGGGATTGGTTCAGGAAATAGGGGTAAATTGACCTTCCCGCCCTTAATGAGAGAAATGTCTTTATTTAAAGCGGAAAACCCCTACTAAAGTTTTTCTTTTACACTTTTCCCCCATAACTCTTTAACTTTTATTTTTATTTTATTTTTATTTTTTTTTTTTGTCATCTTTAAAATGGAAATAGTCCATTACGACCATATCAGGCCCATCATGCTTCCGTAAATTAAAATGTCTCAATAATCTTCATACCTCTTTTTGACCGAGTCGATTCCGGGTAAGATGGGTTGCAACGCCACCAGCTGAAAAATTACTGCCCCTAGCTCGTTTTACAGACGGTTTATCTCCGTCTAACTTCCTTTTTATGAAGTTGAGCTACAAGTTATTCAACTCCTTCAGAAACCGATCAGCACAGCCTTGGTTCGTTTCCTACTCCAGGCGTACGAGATATTTTGATTATTGAGATAAATTAAAAGTACTGAACATGAGTGGAAGCGAAAGCCTTCATTTTATTAAGAATTTAAAATAAAATTTATTACATTAGTAATCTCCTTTTGGGAGGAGAAAACTTGTTTAGCCTCTCATAGAGAAGGCTTGCACTCGTAGATACATAAACTTCTTAATACAAACTATTAAAACACTTTTTATTCTTGCACACAAAACACTCTTTCTTTATTAATATGAGAAAATAGAAGGTGATGAGCGATGCCTTCTGTTTCCTCCAAATCCTGAATTTATAGAAGTCTGGCGGACTTGGAAATCCGGACTTCACATAACTTGTAAATTAATTGACGTCATTGCTTACGTCTTTATTTGCATTATTGTCCTCTGTTAGCTGGTGGAATTTCCGCTTTCCAGAGGCACGTTCTTGAGGGACCTGATCATCACATGATCCTTTTATTGTTGTCGGGGAATCCTTTACTTTTTTGATTTGTGCGGTCCCCGGGTAAAACGTGGTTTTGGTGTCCCCTGATTACTTGGCTTATTCAGTTTGGTCTTTGTACCAAACTCTGGCTCCGTCTGATTCGAGCATTCCGGACATATTTTCTCCGTCCATCTCCAAACGTGGGCCATGTTACAGTATTTCCGGCGAGTTTYTTTACTCCCTGGTAGCTTGTTGTTCCACAAAAGAGATCTCTTTTTCTCAAATAGATCTTCTGCGAATCCTGTTGTGTTTCCTGTCATTGTGTTTAACAGGAAAGATCCATTSAYCRTATTCTGGAAGAACTTGAACGGGAACTTGACTTTGTCCATCTCKGTGAGGCAGACCCAAAGACCCCATGCCCTTCTTGTGGACATTTCGTCTTCCGTGAGTGATGCCACTAACGGAATTTCTTCAGACGATGGTGCCTTGATTTTCTTAATTGCTTCCATGTCTGGTCGCCTGAGTTTGATGAAATGGAACACTTCATGCATTCCCTTTCCGACCGGTTCTGGTGCTGCGCTAAATAAATATAATTCTAGGACATCACCTCGTGCAAGATGTGGGTTATTCGCCCATGTCTCATGCACTGCATCTTGTATCCATCTCGGAAGCTGTGATAATTCCGAGAAGCTTGGTGATCTTGTATGAACCGATGCTAAGGCCCCGAATTCATACCAGCTTTTTACATCTTGTGGATGAGATTCTGGCATCATCCACACTCTAGGATATCTTCCGGAAATATCTATYAGACATTTTGCCGGATTAATTCCCAACCTGGTTATTAGCTTTTCCCATCTCTGTTGGTAAACCTGAAAATGAGGAGTTTTCAAAATTTCGTAAGTATCGATCTTAGATTTGCMTGTCTGTGGCCTAAGATCGATCTCTTCCTCATTAACCCCTGAGGCGATGGGTTGACTCGAAGACTCGGGATTTAACTCCGGAGTATCGATTTTAACTCGAGACGGTTCATCCGTGGATGATTCCATCTTAGTTCTTGTGCTAGGGGTACTTGAATCCCCTGCTACAGGTATAGAGCCCTGTACTCGAAGTGTCTCCTTTTGCACCATTGAAGATGTTGCCCGGAGAAGGGGCTTTCTCATTACAGACCATAACTGTTCGTTGGCCTGTATGCAACCTCGTATTCGATCGGAAACAGTTTCCCGATCAACTCGTTGTAACCTTCCGGTTACCTCTGCATTGAGGGTCAATGCATCGAACTCGCGTTGAAGCATCTCCAGGTGTTCCCTTAGATGCCTCGCCATTTTGAGGAACGAATCAATCTCTGATCCCTCCATCTCTCGTTAAAAAATCTGCAAGAATATTTTCATGAGATTTTATAATGACAATATCAAAATCATAATATTGACATTCAGCTTGCCATCTAAGTAATCTAGCCTTTTCGGGTTTAGATTCAATTTTGTTTTTCAAAAAGGCTTTAACGCTTGAGTTATCARTTYTTAAGGTGAATTTCTTAGATAGTAGAAATAAAGGCCATTTTTTAAACGCCTTTCTAACTGCGAAAAACTCCTTTTCATTGATATGCCATCGGTTTGCCTCGCTTTTTGAGAATAGCCCGCTRCAATATCTACATGGCRTTTCTCCTTTGGGYGTTAGTTTCGTAAGAACCGCTGCCCACCAATAATCACTGGCATCCGTGTATAGGRCCAGYTCGTCCTCGTCATTCGGAATTGCCAATTTGGGGAGTTGTTTGCAAACCTCCTTTAACTGTTTAATCCCTTCAAGGTGTTCCTTTTCCCATTTAAAATCGGCATCCTTTTTTAGTAGGGAACTAAACACCTTCCTGTAATGTGCCAGGTTATTTATGAACATCCCGGCGAAATTGACAACTCCTAGGAAACTTTGAAGTTGTTTCTTATCYTTGAGTGTATCTGGAAATCCCTGTATCTTTTCTACGATGTGACTCTGTAGGATTATTCCCGACTCGTCGATCTCTATTCCAAGGAACTCRATATTCCTTGTAGCAATTACTGCCTTCTTTTCAGAAAGTACTAATCCTTCTTTGCGGCAAACMTCTGAGAAGATCTCCAAATGTTTTAGATGATCCTTCATGTTTTTTGATGCGATGAGTATATCATCTATGTATACGAACATGAAGCTGAAATAATCTTTAAAAAGATTATCCATCTTCCTTTGATATATCTGGGGTGCATTTGCTAGACCCATCGGCATAACATTCCAGATATAGTGTCCTTGTGGTGTAGAGAAGGCCGTGAATTTCTTGCTTCCTTCTTCCATCTTAATCTGGTAGAATCCAGATTTGCAATCAAACTTGGAGAACACTTTTGCATTCTTAATGCAATTTACCAAATGCTCTCTACTTGGGATATAATATCCATCAAACTCTAAGATATTATTGATTCCTTTGTAATTAATCACCAATCTTGGTTTTCCCCTTTTTATTTCTCCATGGTTGCGAACCAAGAATCCTGRGCTGCTGTATGGAGAAACTCCTGCTTCAATCAACTTAAGGTCCATGTGTTCCTTAAGTATTTGTTGCATATCCTTTCGATCTTCTTGATTCATCAGGATAGGCTTATATCTGACAAACTCATTTTCTTTTCCGGTTTTCACCTTCAAAGATGCTTTGAGTTCATTTCTATTCCACCACGCTAGAGGATCTTCATTGAAATTCTTTTGAATTTTTCTTTTGATGTCCTCCAGTGTAATTTGTTCTTCCACGGTGGTGTCTGGTTGTGCACTCGTGTCTAGGCTAGCCTTGAGGAGTTCAATTGTTTGTGTTTTAATCCTCTCTTCATTTCGTCCTCCTAGGCTCTCGTTTCGTAGTTGGAGAATTGCTTCTCCATACCTTCTTTGATCTTTCATCTTTGGGTGTCGAAGTTTCCCTTCATCACCATGCTTGTTGCGAAAATTGATTGGCATTTTTCTGTGGAATGCCTCTCTTAATCGCTGGACTATAATCTTATGATCACACGGAGTTGTGAAAATAAGTCTTCTAGTCTCATTTTCTTGTGTAAATCTTTTGAATGTCTGTAGGAAATTATTTCCTAACAGAATATCCGCTCCCGTATCATGGAAATAGATTGGTGGAGTTTTAACTTTGTACCACGGGGTACCATTTGCTCCTCCTATCATCATTTCTGTTTGTTTGATTCCTCTTTTAAGGACTAGGATCCTTTTAGAGAAATCTCTTCCCGCTACTGGAGATAGTTCTTCTTCCATTTCTTTGGGGAAAACCTCTGGTTTAGCCGTGCAAATTCCTGCACCTGAATCAATGTAGGCTGCGAAGTATTCTGCACGATATCTTGAATATATCATTCCAACGGGAATGTATATGGAGAATGGGCTGGTGCTCATTTAATTCTGTATCTTTTTTCGCCCACCGTAAACTCCATTCCATCTCTTAATCTCTCCCAAGGTTTATGATCCTCGAGGAACTCTATCCCTAGAGTTAGTTGCTCTGGGATTTTTCCTGCACTTCCTTCAATGATTGTTTCAATTTCTCCAATCTTGAGGACTCYTTGATATCTTCCCAAGGAAGGTTGTTGCAGGTGGTACAATGCATCACAAGGAAAGATGTTATCCTTTTGAGTGATGTCGAATATTATTTCCACACTTCTCCATCCCTCTGGGCACTTCAGTTCTCCATTAGTCTTGAATACTTCTGGAGCTCGAGTGCTTTGGCTGCTTCTTGGACCTTCCCATTGAGATCCACTGATCATCCTGTCTTGCTGGAAAGACATTCTCCTTGGTTC
>BMAC01000658.1:459445-477034 GCA_014905375.1 Phtheirospermum japonicum | reverse complement strand
GGGGGCCTGGCGCTTGCCGTTGGGGTGAGGGAAGCATCGGGGCACCGGCCCGATATCAAATCGGGCCTCAAATTCATGTGGCATTCGCCGTGGCTGATCAGGTAGACCTCGGTGAGCGACCGATCGTCGCCGGCGATGGACCCGGCGGAGAAGGTGCGGTGGAAGGGGGGCGGCGGAGGCGGAGGAGGGGCGGGGGCGGGCGAGGACGTTGTAAGGGTCCCACACCTTGATGGATGGGCCCATGCGCGGCGTGCCGTAGGTGGAGAGCTGCGGGGAGAGCGGGGACGCCGACGCGTGGCACGGCCCTCGCCGTATTCCTGAAGTCCCAGGGCGTGAGGTTTAATGCGGTCTACACCTCGCCGTTGGATCGGGTCCGCGCCACCGCCCAATCCGTTTGCCAAGTATGATATATGCTACTGACACTTGCATAATTTTTTCAAGCAGTAGATCCATTAATAATTGCCCTGCTATTTCCATTCATTTCTAATTTCCTGATTAATTAAATGTGTTCTAGTATGTGTTTCTGACAGAGATTTAGAATTAGGGCTCTGATTCAATAGTCTTTTTAGGACTCTCTTTCAAATTGTGCATAATTTGGATTGCTTAGTATTTCGCCTTAGTTAATTCGTGATACTGTTGAAATCGATTATCAACTTTGTAGCAAATTGAAATAATATAATTGAATCGCAGGAATTGAATTTCTCAGAAGAACACGTACAATCATCGGACGCCCTCGTCGAGATGAGCCAAGGGCACTGGGAAGGTTGCCACCGCTCGGAAATCTACACACCCGAGACATTGAGCCTAATGGAGAAATTTCAGCCCGATTTCTCGGCACCATCCGGAGAGTCCCTCAGGCAGGTAGAGTTCCGGATGGTCCAGTTCCTAAACGGTACGATCATGGCGTTCCCCGAGAAATACAGGTCCGATTTCTCCCCACCCGACCCCAGCGACAACCCGAATTTGCTGGGCCCGCCGCCCGGCTGGCCAGATTTGCAGCACCGGCACCGGCATGGGCTCCACCGCAAGAAGTCCGGCAAGAGCAGGCTTCAGATCGTGACGACKACAGGGGATAACGAGGCCGATGACGAGATGTCCCCTCGAGTGCCCATGATGATGGGCCAAGGCTTGGTTCGCGACGTGAATGTTCGGACCAGTAATAATARTAATAATAGTAATAGTAATGCTTCGCTGGTGTCGTCTTGTGTTGGGGTTTTCAGTCACCCGACGCCGATTAAGTGTCTAGTGACTGGGGTCATGGGCTGCAGCCCGGTGATGTCGCATAAGATTTGCGTGGAGGACTCTTCGGTCACCGTGCTGCAGCATTCTTGGAGAGGCGGTTGGMAGATTAAGAGAATGAACGATACTTCGCATCTTCGGCTTCTTTGAAGAAAGAAGCTCCGTCTTTGCTAACATTTTTATTTAAGATTATCTCTATATTTCTACAATTTCCTGTGAGAGATAAGTTGATTCTTTGTGTTTGTAGCAGCATTAATTATAGTCTCTTGTTGTTGGTATCACATATGGAGACATATTTTTTGTTTCCATTCTGKAAGGATATTTAAGTTGTTATGAAATCCAGTTTTGCCATTTTATTTACCTGAGGTGATCTTTTTCTTTTCCCCCAGTCTGGAAGATATTAAGTTGTTATGAACTCTAACCACCAGTTTGTAACCGAACCGTAACTGCTTATAGAACGGTTAGGTGTCGGTTAGCCTCTGGCGGCTTGAACCGGTTGAACACACACATCTAAGTAATAGATTTGAACATCTGCATAAAGCAAAAGATTTTTATACTCGAGTGACATAAGGATAGCTTTATTTCATTACATAACACAGCAAACCATAACACACTAATACTGCTAACAAGTTTTGACATCTTGCAAAAGACAAAGACCTTTCTTTCAGGCCGCAAAAGGCGATATAATACAGCGCATGAAGGGGAATGCTACGACCAAGTTAGGTTGTTGGTACCCTTTATTTGCAGCTATATATATGTGTGCACCACTTTTATTAAAAAAACCTACCCCAGAAAAGTGCCCTTCATAACCAAAAACCAACACAAAAATGGTGTCATTCTTATGTTTTTTGACACCACCCAGACAAAGCTAGCCAATAACTTATAGGAAGCCTTCAGCGTCATAGGCATCGATGTGTTCAAAAGTAATCTCCGGTCCGAACCTCGGTAAGTTGATCGATTCTCCAACATAGTCGAGGGGCGAATCGTCCAAGAACGTTATGTCATACTCGTATTCGTATTCATATAAAGCCTCTGGAAGGAGTTGGGAGTCGGCTGTCGACTCGTTTATTACGTTTATTGCAGGATTAGGTTCACGATATTCTTGTTTCTTCTTCGCTTCAATGAACTGATATAATTTACAAAGAAATATAATTGTGAGAATTAAATAAATTTTTTGCCAGGTGAAATAGATAATAATAATAATAATAATAATAATAATAATAATAATAATAATAATAATAATAATAATAATAATAATAATAATAATAATAATAATAATAATAATAATAAATCAAAGCATTATAATCTGCTTACATATCGTCTGTCTTCGGTGTTTTGGTACACGAGAATGTAATCTCCGGTTACTAAGTGGTGAGTGTTGACAAATCCACCTGATTGTAGAAAATGACTTAGTTTAGAAGCAACAGCTATAAATGGGAGAAAATATTAAGAGTTTATGGAGATTTTACCAGTAGACTCGAGCACGTACATCTTGCTGTTGTTATTTGGCCAGTACCTGCATATATAGGAAGGAAAATATATATACATATGAACAAGTACGGCATAATTAAGCGGTTCAGTACATCTCTGTGTTACATGTTTAGAAACAAATAATGTCCTAATGTGACATAAAACTGTGCCTACTAACCTCTATACTTAGAAAACACTATTTGACTATTTGAGAGAGAAATCAAAGAGTGTGAAAATTATTTGGCATTTCAGCCCCGAAATTCTGTGGCGCACCCATCGAGCTGGCCAATCAGTGTTTGCATCGGTTGGCTAGCTCGATGGGTTAAACTACTCAAGTCGTGCCACATCATTTTGTTGAACCTAACTGTTACAAAGTTGTGAATCGGAAAGAAAAACAACGAAAAATCGACTTAAATGTCTGAAGAACTAATGCTACATGAGGGTCCAAGTGAAAAGTTGAAATAACACACTCAAATACATCAACTATAACAGAGCAAAACATACAAGTAATGCTGTTTGTGAATAATTAATCGGCAAGCAATGATTAGTAACATAAATAGCAAGAAGGTTCACAACTCAACCTGTACTTGAACCACCAATCATGAATCCCATCCATATCAAGCATGTAGATAAGGATCCCTTCCTTGGCCTCAAGAACAGGTAGATGGATCTCGGCATCTTTCTGAAATTAATTACCATCGTAGACAATGATTTTTGTACCTTTTTTGGTTAAAAATGCTCAGATTATACAATGATATATATACGGACACAAGCAAATTTTCAGATGGTCACCTTTGGAAGAACCATTCTTCGCAGGCTACTCACGTCACTGTTCCTGAGCTGCTTATTGAAGAGGTAACAAAGTTTCGAATGCTCAACCGCCTAAAAACATCAAAAATAAAATTAAATTAAGATTGTCAATATCGTGAAATAACGACTGGATTTTCCGTCGGTATAATCCAAATTTGGAGTAAGTGCGAAATTATACTAAACTTTAGACATGTGATAGATTTCATGCGACATGTATTAGGGCAACAGCTGCTATAAATAGAAATCCAAAAATAGATGCATTGTTATAACTGACACTTGCATAGGATCTTAAACTGAAACAATATCATCACATTCACAAATTACTTCTCCATGCATAAATATAATTCCAAAAGTAAATAAATTACTGCCTAGTTTTTCCTAAAGTAACTAAATAAATCAACAATTTTCTCAGTACATATACCGATGGAGCCAAGTCCACCATACTAGATATAATCCATGTTTGCAGACCTCATGAATCATGCTTAATTGTTAATTGACTGGCCATTTGTTGTTTATTTATTAGAAAAGTTTGTTATGTTTTTCGTAACACGAAAAAGCACAAGGGTGCATTTCGAGTATATTAATGCAATTCTCGAAAAGAAACAAAAAAAACATCGTCATCGGTAACAACACAACACAACACAACACGTGGGACAAATTTTTGCTCATTGTGCTTCAATTCTAGATTTAAAGTTAAGATCAATATAAAATACTAGACCCAGCATGAAATCAAGAGTTACGGTACGTCATTGTGAATAGTTAATTATGATTTAAAAGCAATCTTTTTTATTTTTAAAATTGAAGAAAGGAGAAAACTGGAGTGTGCACCGCCTAGCATAGAGGCAAGCTTACATAAGTTGCTAGCATAAGACAAAAGGCATTTATGAGTATACCTGAGTTACTGCCAGCCAAGCTCCAATATTTCAAACGTACAATAAAGTGTAACAATTCAGTAAAATTGAGAACGAGATTGAATTCTGGGAAGATGTTATTGTTTGCAAGTACATAATTAAATGATACTTTCGAGAAAGATGTCAACATTAATCGGAACAAACAAGCATTAAGAGATTGTTAATAAAATGGACAAATCAGTAAAATTCAAGCATGGGAAAACACGTAAATGCTATAAAGCCGAATAAATTCTCACAAGGGCATCCACCACCGTTGGATCTTGTCAATATAAACCGTTTGATGTCAAAAGACTTGAACAGTGCTTATGAATTTATGTGAAATACTCTCTTTTTCTCTTAGATCTGAGACGGTGGACGCTCAGTGGACGCAATTATCACTGAGCTAACTCAGTGTAACTCACTCACTTTACTGAGTTAACTCACTTTGTAATGATTATTCCTTAACAAATTTGAAAATTCTTGATAAATCTTTGATATTAAGTAAAGAAATTACTCAAAGTAAAACATAAAATTCCGAAAGATCGTTAATTTTCAATTGAATTTCACAGCTGAAATTTAGATAAATAAGTTGAGCAAAATTAAGAGGGTTGATAAATTTACATGTGGGGCAGGAGGAGGAGGAGGCACGAGCTCCACCGGCAAAGCGAGGGTGGCAAGGCTCTCGCGCCTGGACCTGGGCATCCGGGGCCCTCTCTGAACAACGAAGCCCGGGCCCGAGAGAAGGTCGGGCCGATCCTTGGTCTGGCGCTGCTTCTGCTTCTGCTTCTGCTGCAGGTTGCTTAGGCGGCGGTTGCTCATCCTCCTGCTCCTCTCCTCCTTCACCGCAATAATACTACTGTCACTGCTTATGTCCTTCCCATGATCTCCACTGTAGCTCCCCTCATCTCTCTCCATTTTCTTTTTTGTTTGCTTTAGAGAAAAAGGTTATTGCTATGGTGAAGAAAGAGTTTGGATTTTATTATTATTCTTTTCTTGGGAGAAGAAGAGAGTGAGAGAGAAAGGATGGTATAGGGGAATAGAAGAGGTGGGGATTGTTTTATAATGAGAAGGGTGGGGGGTGGGGGAGTGATGGGTTTAATTGGGTTTTTAATTATTAATTAGGGTTCTAAAATTAGCAAGAGAGATAGGTGACACTTGTGCAGGTTTGATTCATGATGCATGCATGGTGGTTCAAATCTTTTGTTTTTAAGTCCCTTGAAAACTGTTGTTTCTAACTTTTGTGGGAGTGAGAGAGAGGGTGAGTGAGTGAGTGAGTAAGGATCGATGAACTGTGAGTAACCAGAGTTAGGTTAAATATAGTGTGTGGTTGTGTGTGCTTAACCCACACATGCATTGGAGAGCGCGAACACACACTGATTAAGATAATAATAAATGTAATTGTTGTAAGTTACTTTAAAAAAAAAAAAAAAAAAAAAACTACATTTTTGGCCAAGTAACAATGTATAAGTGATGTTTATCTTTTATAGATGAACAGTATTAATTAAAAGTAATGATAATTAAATTTAGAGATTGGGTAAATGGAAGGGAAAAATGAGGTGGTGTCGAGGTACAGGTGTTGAAAAAGGTCTGTGGTATATACGTAGTGTGGAGTGATATTACTACTCTACCGCCAGCTAGCTAGTGTCAATGGCGTTTGTTTTGCTTTAATTTCTCCCTCTTCTAATTAATTTTTTTATTAATTGTTTGGTTGAGTGGGATGTGTATATATATATTTCGTCATCCATCGTCATTGTTGAGAGGGGAGAATCTAGAGCGGTTTTTGAAAAACAAGTTTGGCGGAATAAAGAAACCGCTTTCTAGCCATGCAGCACCGTCAACCGGGTGCTTGCCACCTTGACATGCCGCTGGGGCCCACCAAACTATTTATTTATTTTATATTTAAGGTTGGATTGGATGAAACGTGAATGAAGTGATGAAGTAGGCCAAAGAGGATTCATTTATTAGGGACAAGATTCTTGACTCGATGACGACCAACATAAGCTTTACTTGTTTCAAATAATAATAATAATAATAAGCTTTAATCACATGTTCAACTCTCACCAACATTTTCGTTACAAAGTATGTCAAACTAGTGATGCAATTGGAGATGCAACAAAATGTTTCTTTAATTTCATATGAATCATTAATTCCTCGTTGTTACACAACTCTTATTGTATTATTATTATTATTAAATTAAACTTATTTTCCTAGTGATTATTATAACTACATGAAAACTTCACATTACACCAAAGTCATAATTATGTGATAATTTAATCATTAACTAACACATCGCGGAATATATAAATTACGAATAATTTGTATAAATTTAATGGTTAGTAATTAAAAAAGTTATGCTACCTTAACTATATTGTAAAAGTTCTCATAACTACAATTGAAAATTTGAGATTTTTTCCTAATGATTAAACATAAGTACTTTGTAAGGAAAATTTTAAATTTAAGTCTCACATATATAGGGTATTCAAATTAATTATGTTGAGTTCTTCAAATTTTCAAAAAATGAAAATATCACCACACACGTACGTTCATCGTTAGTCTACAGTTAAAGTTAAATATTGGTCCAGCTGAAATATAATTTTGGATCCGCCCGTGAATGTTATTTTAAAAAAAAAAATCAGTAAATAATATCTAAATCGCATATGTTATCTTACTTGAGTTGAAAACGAATGTCTTATGTTTGTATCGTTTGTTGCGTACATCAAGTGTCGTGTTCTGACAAGGGTTTTAAAAAATGTATATCGTGAACACGTCCTATTTAGGTTCAAGTGTTTTATGTATATCGTGAACACGTCCTATGTAGGTCTCGACGTGTATAGCGTATATTACGTGAGTTATTTGATACATTATTTTTAATATTAAAAAATAATTATATATTTATTGTGAATTATTTTTAATATAAAAATAATTGATTTTTTTCCTTTAAAAATATAGTTAATATATAATCCAACAAATAAAGTACATATTCCAGGGTTGAACAAGTATCAAACAAAAATTAAAATTCATAATACAATAAAAACAAGAAATAAAATATAAACTATACTTATATTAGTTTCTAAAAACATTTCTAGAATATTCGTAGGGTTTCTAAAATAAGTAATTAAATGAATCCGCACCATCTATCACTTAATGAATTAATATAAAATATTAAACAATCTTCATTTTAAAAGCAAATTATTCCTGAGCAATACAAAACATTGAAAACACCGTCTAATGTACAGTTAATAACAACAGTACAAATGCGAGATTTTATAAATGTAAATTGTCTGCACTGACACACATCCATACAAATTGGAGTTTTGAGTACAAATGCGAGATTTTATAAATATAAATTGTCTGCACTGACACACATCCATACAAATTGGAGTTTTGAGTTCGAGTGTGGCAGACACAACTGTCCTGACACACATCCATACAAATTTGAGTTTTGAGTTCGGGTGTGGTAGACACAAATTCTCTGACACTTGCTTAATCACATCCGTACAAATTTGATTTTAAGGTTTTCTGTCAGCGAAGATGTGTATGACTGTGTCAGTTACATCATTACATTTCATCATTGATGTAATTATTTACGAATAATAAATCATCTCGAAATATTTTTTAATCTCTAAAAAAAAATAATACTTTACCCTTTCTATCACTTGAAATAAATATTGGAGATGCGCTATAATTTGAGAGAAAAAAAAATATATATTTTATAATTATGGAAGTAGAGAATGTTCACTTTGGGAATTTTCAAACTCGCCTCATATAAAAGAATAAAAGTCGTACTTCATTCATTCAAAATTAATAATACATTTTTCTTTTACTTTTCAAAAAATATATATCACATTTTCTATTATTGATATGTACAATTTTTTATTGATGTCATTATTTGGTATTATTAAATAAATAATATATTTTTAATTCAAAATTGTAAAAATAATACATATTACAAAACTATTGAAAATGTGGGTTGGGACGCCACTGGGAAGGGCGTCCCAAACCTTTTTGTCCAAAAAAAAAATCTTTTCGGGGCACAATTGAAAAGAAATTGGGGGTGGGGGGAGGAAATGTCACGGGCGGGACGCCACTCCCAAGGGCGTCCCAGGATTATTTTTGCAAAAAGAAAAAATTTCACCCGTAAACCCTAACTCTAACCCTAACACACATATTATTTATTTATTTATATTATTTATTTTTTTAGGTTTTTTATTTTTATAATTTATTCAAAAAATTTATTAAGTAAAATAAATAAACATATCATAATAATGTCTTAAATTACAAGAAGTTTTATTTCAAAATTAAAATACGAAAAATAAGATTAAAATAGCAATTACAGTAATTTGATATTACATATGTGATCACATTCGTAATGGCGATTTTCCAATGAGATTGTGGTATTGAGAAATGCAATTTAAATGATTTTTATTGAATACTCAATCCATCGAATCGAATAAAGGTTCTCCATGTTTTAGATATGGAGTAGTAAACTCAGTATCGCCTGCCATTTCGTTCCAAATCCGTACTAGACATTCTGGCACTTGCACTTTGTTGGTCTCATGATCCCAAGTGCAATGTCCGTTTCCCAACATCATATGAAAATGCATGTATCATTTCCAGAAGTTGAACTCGAGCGGTTATGTTGTCCATTGTGAAGTTTTTCCCGAATGCAACATTGATTTTGTCCAACAAGATCCACGTGATATTGTTGCGTAACCCTCTTCTGGAATCGTAGACACCATTGAGCTTACTCTTACGGAGGTCGTCAACAAGCTTAGTATCCATATGGATGCTCCACTCGGTTAAATTCGTATCGTAGAAAAAGAAATCTTCTTCGAAATTAAAATATGGTACATTGTTAGGCTGATTGGAACTCATTTTTTCTTTTTGTTATGGGAACACTTAGATAGTGGAGAAAACCAAAGGCGTAAGTGAATTGTTTTAAAAAAATGTAGTCCCATATTCCAAATTTAAAGATGAGTTACAATTTCACAAGACAATTGTATTCAATGTGTAGTCTTTGTCACATCTAAAGATGAAAACATAATGCTTAAGGTGTAGTCTTGTCACAAAGAAAGTTGAAAAACGTATGGAATCGTGTCAGGTATTGTCACAACAAAAGTTTAAAACCTATTGATACATGTGTAGTCTTGTCACCAGTAAGGTTGGGTAAACATTAAATAAATAATTTTATTAAATAAACAAAAAATAAAAGATTACACATTTGATTAAATAAAAGACTATAGGACGTGACAAATCCAAACATTACAAATTAAACATAGTACATTGTTGCACACTCAAACTAAGGTCATTTCGATTCCATTTTATTATACATTTGAGTCCTAATACATTGAGAATGCATCAATTGAAAGCTGCTTCCATCTTCTTCCACAATGGTGGCGCGTCATACAAATAATATTTTCGTGATGCATCATCACCGTATTCCTTTATCTAAAAAAAAGTTAGTAATTGAAATAAAACCAACACAAACTACATAATTAGTTGTAGACATATGTGTGGACTTTACATAGGTTGTAGAGACATTATTATTGACAGTGGTATCAATACAGATCAATCCACGTTATTCATCCAAAAAAACACCATCCTCAGAAAGTATTGCCTTCCACCAACCGTACCTCATCTCCATTTCTTCAATCATGTCGTAGATTTCTGGAATAGTAGGTGAAATCATAAAATGATTATGGAGTAGACTTTTTACCTGCGGGGCGCTCAAGATGACATACGTTTTTTTTGCACCTCTTTCAACACTTTCATTCTGAACGCTGAAAAATTCCAAAATGACTTGTTCCATCTCCATGGTCCATGGGGTGAGTGTAGGATCGTAGTAATTATTGTTTATTTTTAGGACATCTGGATGGTTTTCGTCAAAATTAGCAATTATTAGCTAGTATAGTTTATATTTCTTGGTAAGTTTGTTTGTATGTACATATATATAGATGCAGCTTTTCCCGCTATAATTACTGTACCATTGTGTTGTCTTGTCATCCGCATTATGTCACTAAACACAAATAAACTTTTGTCCACACACACATCAATGAAATGCAACTTTGCCAGCTACAATTTATGTGTCATTGTGTTGTCTTGTCATCCGGTACATTATGTCACAGAATACAAATAAACTTTTGTCCACACACCCATCAATGAAATGCAACTTTGCCAGCTACAATTATTGTGCCATTGTGTTGTCTTGTAATCCGGTACATTATGTCACAGAACAAAAATAAACTTTTGTCCACACACACATCAATGAAATGCAGCTTTGCCAGCTACAATTGATGTGCCATTGTGTTGTCTTTCCATCCGGTACATTATGTCACATAACACTATAAGAATTACTTGAATAATTGCTCTCCTTGCTATAAATGAGTTGGGGAATAAATAATGGACAATTTATCAGCAAATACATATCAATTACTTCATATCTTATTTGAAATAAAGCTAATGGCAGATCACTTCAACAACACAGATGGTCCTCTTACACTTCGGGTCAAAACACTCGATTACGGGTGTGAATACAACACTAAGTGGACACTTACCAGAGACGAACGTCTACTGGAATTCCTAATCCTCGGAAACGATTTTCGAGGATGGAGTGCAAATGACGGACCGTTGTCAGACAACCGAGTGAAAGAAGCCAAGTGTTTACTTAACTGCTGCTTCAAAAATCAACATGTCATTTCCAAAGATGACGTCATAGCCAGGATTGTCCAACTTCAGAGCCGATTCACGTTCTTCAATGAACTGATTCGTACCCCTGGTACTGTTTGGAACGGGAATGTGAAAGTAGTCTTAGGTGATCATAATGTACGAAAGAAATTTATGCTTGTAATTTCTACACTCCCTTTTCAATTATTACAAGTAATTTGAATCTTTCATTATTATTCTAACTTGTTGTGATGAATGCGAGATTGTCCAATCAAAAGCTATGTCAACGCTTTTGATGGGGAATCCTTGCTCACAAAAACGCAAGTACTCCTTGGAGATGTGTATCCAGTTAACCACAGTGGAAGCTCTACGAGTGGAAGTACCGTTGACCATTGCATGGTTTTTTACCGACACTGCTCTACCTGTGTGGATTGTGTTTGTGTTTTCATTGTGTAATGTTTTTATGTTGTTGTCCCGACACTGCTCTATTGCTGTGGATTGCATTTGTGTTTTCATTGTTTAATGTTTTTATGTTGTTGTACCAACACTGCTCTATTGTTGTGGGCTGCGTTTGTGTTTTCATTGTGTAATATTTTTATGTTGTTGTACTGACACTGCTCTATTGCTGTGGATTGTGTTTGTATTTTCATTGTGTAATATTTTTATATTGTACCGACACTGCTCTGCTGCTGTGGATTGCGTTTGTGTGTGTTGTGTAATGTTTTTGATAACTACTGAGCTAGAAAATAGAAAGTGAACCACGCACTAGGAAACTTCAACACAATTAAAGTAATTTACACATCATATCAATAGTGTGATCTCGTCCACACCGCTTTTTTTTATACTTTTTACGTAGGTCGTGATCATGTCCTTGTGGGGGGGACTGGTGGTTCCTGAATCGGCACTTGCTCGTCATATTCGTCCCCAACCACAAATAAACCATAATTACGATGTGCACGATTCGCAGTTTCAGTGGGAATCAACATGGGAATGGGTGTCGTCTGGAAGTCTGGACGCGAAAAGCACATGTCATGTGGAGGTGCGAAGTTTGGGTTTAAATGTGGATAATCAGTATGCAGAAGATTGGTGAACGACTGTCCAACATATGAAGGAGTATAAAACTCAGGTGCGGATGGTCCAAATGTAGGAACGTAATCACCTCCCTCGTTATACGATGATTGACCAACAGGATCAATATTCAACAGAGAGAAAAACTTATTATTTTGATATTAACCGTAAGGAAGTGACATTTAAAATAGTTATTAACGAATCACACAATTACCATGATGGATGACTGGTGGTGGCCCGGGTGCGACTGTGGGTGCTCTGCTACGAGAGGATGTTGACTGGCCATACATGCTCCTTCTTCCGCTGCTGGACACGGATGCCCTGCGCTCATCTGGAGCATCACGAGATACACTCCTCCTGAACGGGCCAGATATGCTCTGTCTTCCGGTGTCAGATGCATATGCCGTGCGCTCCTCACTACAAAAAAAAATCAAAATTTTCGAGGGATTTTTCCCTCGGAATTAAGCAAAAATCCCTCGGTTTTGGTTAAACCGAGGGAAATTTCGAGGGAAAAATTCCCTCGAAAAAACCTTCCTCGGAAATCGGTTTCGAGGGAAATAAATCCCTCGAAATTACGAAACCGAGGGAATTCCAAGGGATTGTTTCCCTCGAAACCATTACCGGACAATCCCTCCGAAATCCGAGGGAACGTTTCCCTCGAATTTTTTCAATTTCCGAGGGAATGGAATTCCCTCGGAAATTGAAAAAATCCGAGGGATTATATTCCCTCGGAAATTGAAAAAATTCGAGGGAAATATTTCCCTCGGATTTCCGAGGGAGTCCCATTCCCTCGGATTTTTCAAAATTCCGAGAGAACTTTCCCTCGGTATTTTAATTTTTTAATTTTTTTATTAATTTTTAATTTTTTGTTTTAATTTTAATTCTTGTTTAATTATTAAAATTTCCAAAAAATTGAAAAAAGCAATTAAAGAAAAGTCAAAGAAATAAATCAATTATAATAAAAAAAATATTTAAAAATTTATGAATTACATACGTTCGATCGAAACAGTAACAAAGTTTATTACATAAATAAAAGTATTCTATGGATGGGGAGGGGGAAACTGCTGCTGCTGCTGATAGGGAGCGGGGAACTGCTGCTGGAAACGAGCGTACATCTCAGCCATCTGGGCGTTCGTCCGCGCCTAAAATTCCTCCTGCTGCCGGCGCTCCTCCGCACGCTGTCGCCTTTCCTCGGCTGGCTGCTGCTGCAACGCCTCAAGCTGCGCCCTCTGAGCCTCGAGCTCTCTGATCTGTCGTCTATCAGCCTGGGATGAGGAGGAGGTGGAAGAGTCGCCCTTCAGTAAACCCTTCGCAACAGCCACTATCTTCCCATACGCGCCGGTGCCGTAAAGCCGTCCCTTCTTCACACCGGCGACGCCGAGAAAAACCTGGTCCTGGTCAACCTCGTTACTCTCCGTGGTAAATCCATCTATAGTAATTCGGCACGAACCCATATTTCACCAGGTGGTACTTAATCTCATCGACGTCCAGATAGATTCTATTCCTACATCTGCTACGATTACAAGGACATTTCAGTCTCTGTCCGTCCTTCTGAGCGGAATTCGCTTGTGCAAACTTAATAAAACTCTCAAGTCCATCCGTGAATTTTGAGGATAAATAGCCGTCTTCGATTCGCTTGTACATCCAACTACGATCGGAACTCATCCTAACATTACACGATTGTCAGATTTTTGAGTCATATGCGTGTTCTATATCCAACTACGATCATTTACCATCCTAAAATTTTTGAGTGTCAAGCGTGTCTAGATTTAAAGAAGGTGGCAAAATTTCGGCAGCATTACGAGAAGAATAGGTGATTTCAATTTATAATTGGTAAGGCTTCTATCCCATTCAAGAACATGACATTTTAGTAGTATGTATTATCTTAACATATGTATTTTTCTTAGATTCAAAATTTCGGCAGCATCTCCCCCCAGTTCTCGTAGTGCACGCATATAGTAAAAATAGAAACAAAACTCGAGAAATTACGACGGGGCGGGGAGGGGTGCGCCTCGGCGACCCGGAAATAAACCCTATTTTTTTTCTAGTTTTTTCTATTTTTTTCTATTTATTTGATTTTTTTTTATTTTTTGACATTTCCGAGGGAATTCAAAATCCCTCGGAATTCGAGGGATTTTGAATTCCCTCGAAAATGTCAAAAAAAAAAAATTCAAATAAATAGAAAAAAATAGAAAAATCGTAAAAACGAAACCGATCCTATCATCTTAGGCACGTGGGGTTGTTTTGACACCAAATTCGATCTTAAAATACCAACGAGCATGTGCGTGCCCTCACGTGTCGTGGGGTTCGACCAACAACAAGATACGATTGATCGATGAACTCCTTCGGTTGGTTGGAAACGTGAAGCGACGTAGCGTCGTGATTTTTGATATTTGGAGGAGGTGTGCGTCTCGTCGTTGTGGAACCACGGGGGTCGGACGTCGATCGTTTAGTGCGCGTTTTCTATTTTTTTTCGATTTTATATGAATAATGGAAAAAACGAAAAAAATAGTAAAAAATAGAAACAAAACTCGAGAAATTACGACCGGGGCGGGGGAGGGGTGCGCCTCGGCGACCCGGAAATAAACCCTATTTTTTTTCTAGTTTTTTCTATTTTTTTCTATTTATTTGATTTTTTTTTTTTTTTAAAAAACCGAGGGAATGAAAATTCCCTCGGAATTCCGAGGGAATCATGTCCCTCGGTTTTCCGAGGGATCCAAATCCCTCGGAAAGTTTAACCTAATTAAAAAGCGGGCTGGCCGCCCGCTGTGTCTTCTGCACAGAAAAGAAAAGAAGAAGAAAGAGAAGAGAAAGAAGAAGAGAAAGAGAAGTAAAAATAGAAACAAAACTCGAGAAATTACGACGGGGCGGGGAGGGGTGCGCCTCGGCGACCCGGAAATAAACCCTATTTTTTTTCTAGTTTTTTCTATTTTTTTCTATTTATTTGATTTTTTTTTATTTTTTGACATTTCCGAGGGAATTCAAAATCCCTCGGAATTCGAGGGATTTTGAATTCCCTCGAAAATGTCAAAAAAAAAAAATTCAAATAAATAGAAAAAAATAGAAAAATCGTAAAAACGAAACCGATCCTATCATCTTAGGCACGTGGGGTTGTTTTGACACCAAATTCGATCTTAAAATACCAACGAGCATGTGCGTGCCCTCACGTGTCGTGGGGTTCGACCAACAACAAGATACGATTGATCGATGAACTCCTTCGGTTGGTTGGAAACGTGAAGCGACGTAGCGTCGTGATTTTTGATATTTGGAGGAGGTGTGCGTCTCGTCGTTGTGGAACCACGGGGGTCGGACGTCGATCGTTTAGTGCGCGTTTTCTATTTTTTTTCGATTTTATATGAATAATGGAAAAAACGAAAAAAATAGTAAAAAATAGAAACAAAACTCGAGAAATTACGACCGGGGCGGGGGAGGGGTGCGCCTCGGCGACCCGGAAATAAACCCTATTTTTTTTCTAGTTTTTTCTATTTTTTTCTATTTATTTGATTTTTTTTTTTTTTTAAAAAACCGAGGGAATGAAAATTCCCTCGGAATTCCGAGGGAATCATGTCCCTCGGTTTTCCGAGGGATCCAAATCCCTCGGAAAGTTTAACCTAATTAAAAAGCGGGCTGGCCGCCCGCTGTGTCTTCTGCACAGAAAAGAAAAGAAGAAGAAAGAGAAGAGAAAGAAGAAGAGAAAGAGAAGTAAAAAATAGAAACAAAACTCGAGAAATTACGACGGGGCGGGGAGGGGTGCGCCTCGGCGACCCGGAAATAAACCCTATTTTTTTTCTAGTTTTTTCTATTTTTTTCTATTTATTTGATTTTTTTTTATTTTTTGACATTTCCGAGGGAATTCAAAATCCCTCGGAATTCCGAGGGATTTTGAATTCCCTCGAAAATGTCAAAAAAAAAAAAATTCAAATAAATAGAAAAAAATAGAAAAATCGTAAAAACGAAACCGATCCTATCATCTTAGGCACGTGGGGTTGTTTTGACACCAAATTCGATCTTAAAATACCAACGAGCATGTGCGTGCCCTCACGTGTCGTGGGGTTCGACCAACAACAAGATACGATTGATCGATGAACTCCTTCGGTTGGTTGGAAACGTGAAGCGACGTAGCGTCGTGATTTTTGATATTTGGAGGAGGTGTGCGTCTCGTCGTTGTGGAACCACGGGGGTCGGACGTCGATCGTTTAGTGCGCGTTTTCTATTTTTTTTCGATTTTATATGAATAATGGAAAAAACGAAAAAAATAGTAAAAAATAGAAACAAAACTCGAGAAATTACGACCGGGGCGGGGAGGGGTGCGCCTCGGCGACCCGGAAATAAACCCTATTTTTTTTCTAGTTTTTTCTATTTTTTTCTATTTATTTGATTTTTTTTTTTTTTAAAAAACCGAGGGAATGAAAATTCCCTCGGAATTCCGAGGGAATCATGTCCCTCGGTTTTCCGAGGGATCCAAATCCCTCGGAAAGTTTAACCTAATTAAAAAGCGGGCTGGCCGCCCGCTGTGTCTTCTGCACAGAAAAGAAAAGAAGAAGAGAAGAGAAGAGAAAGAAGAAGAAGAGAAGAGATCTCTTTCTCTTCTTCTTTCTCTTCTCTTCTCTTCTTCTTTTCTGTTTCTGTGCAGAAGACACAGCGGGCGGCCAGCCCGCTTTTTAATTAGGTTAAACTTTCCGAGGGATTTGGATCCCTCGGAAAACCGAGGGACATGATTCCCTCGGAATTCCGAGGGAATTTTCATTCCCTCGGTTTTTTAAAAAAAAAAAAAATCAAATAAATAGAAAAAAATAGAAAAAACTAGAAAAAAAATAGGGTTTATTTCCGGGTCGCCGAGGCGCACCCCTCCCCGCCCCGGTCGTAATTTCTCGAGTTTTGTTTCTATTTTTTACTATTTTTTTCGTTTTTTCCATTATTCATATAAAATCGAAAAAAAATAGAAAACGCGCACTAAACGATCGACGTCCGACCCCCGTGGTTCCACAACGACGAGACGCACACCTCCTCCAAATATCAAAAATCACGACGCTACGTCGCTTCACGTTTCCAACCAACCGAAGGAGTTCATCGATCAATCGTATCTTGTTGTTGGTCGAACCCCACGACACGTGAGGGCACGCACATGCTCGTTGGTATTTTAAGATCGAATTTGGGGTCAAAACAACCCCACGTGCCTAAGATGATAGGATCGGTTTCGTTTTTACGATTTTTCTATTTTTTTCTATTTATTTGAATTTTTTTTTTTTGACATTTTCGAGGGAATTCAAAATCCCTCGAATTCCGAGGGATTTTGAATTCCCTCGGAAATGTCAAAAAATAAAAAAAAATCAAATAAATAGAAAAAAATAGAAAAAACTAGAAAAAAAATAGGGTTTATTTCCGGGTCGCCGAGGCGCACCCCTCCCCGCCCCGTCGTAATTTCTCGAGTTTTGTTTCTATTTTTACT
>BMAC01000658.1:435976-459258 GCA_014905375.1 Phtheirospermum japonicum | reverse complement strand
AGAGACCGCCGCCCCGAACCGCCGCTCCCGTCCGAAGCATCGCCGATTTTTTCTGTTTTTTTCCATTATTCATATAAAATCGAAAAAAAATAGAAAATGCGCACTAAACGATCGACGTCCAACCCCCGTGGTTCCACAACGACGAGACGCACACCTCCTCCAAATATCAAAAATCACGACGCTACGTCGCTTCACGTTTCCAACCAACCGAAGGAGTTCATCGATCAATCGTATCTTGTTGTTGGTCGAACCCCACGACACGTGAGGGCACGCACATGCTCGTTGGTATTTTAAGATCGAATTTGGGGTCAAAACAACCCCACGTGCCTAAGATGATAGGATCGGTTTCGTTTTTACGATTTTTCTATTTTTTTCTATTTATTTGATTTTTTTTTTTTGACATTTCCGAGGGAATTCAAAATCCCTTCGAATTCCGAGGGAAAACGCGCACTAAACGATCGACGTCCGACCCCGTGGTTCCACAACGACGAGACGCACACCTCCTCCAAATATCAAAAATCATGACGCTACGTCGCTTCACGTTTCCAACCAACCGAAGGAGTTCATCGATCAATCGTATCTTTTTGTTGGTCGAACCCCACGACACGTGAGGGCACGCACATGCTCGTTGGTATTTTAAGATCGAATTTGGGGTCAAAACAACCCCACGTGCCTAAGATGATAGGATCGGTTTCGTTTTTACGATTTTTCTATTTTTTCTTTATTTGATTTTTTTTTTTTTTGACATTTTCGAGGGAATTCAAAATCCCTCGAATTTCGAGGGATTTTTGAAATAATCCCTCGGAATTCCGAGGGATTTTGAATTCCCTCGAAAATGTCAAAAAATAAAAAAATCAAAAAATCGTAAAAAATAGAAAAAATAAAATACAAAATAGGGTTTATTTCCGGGTCGCCTAGGCGCACCCCTCCCGCCGCGGTCGTGATTTTTTGGTTTTGTTTCTATTTTTTACTATTTTTTCGGATTTTTCGGTTTTATAATTCCATTATAAGCAAAATCGATCTTTAATAATTTAAGAGGCTAAAATAAGATTTATTTATTTATTTATATACAAAATATGCTATTCTGTTTTTATTTTTTTTTTGGCAATTTGTGATTTTCACATGACTAATAATAATAATTTAACCCTATATAGTTGCAATAATATTGAACCGAAAATGAAAGCATGCAAACTTACGTTGAGTTGATTGGTGGAGAAGCAGTTTTGAGGAGAGAGAAGAGTCCAAACTTGTACGGATGGTGAGGAGAAGCATATAAAATCACCATGCCTATTTGTTAAATAACAAAATAGAAAAAAATCCAAAAAATAGTAAAAAATAGAAACAAAACCCAAAAAATCACGACCGCGGCGGGGAGGGGTGCGCCTAAGCGTCCCGAAAATAAATCCTATTTTGTATTATTTTTTTCTATTTTTTACGATTTTTTTTTTTAATTTTTTTAAAAAAATTAATTAAATTCCGAGGGAATACAATTTCCCTCGTAATAATTTCGAGGGAATCCGTTATCCCTCGGAATAATTCCGAGGGAAATTATATTCCCTCGAAAATTTAATTATTTTTTTAAAAAAATAATAAATAAAACCGAGAGAATCTAATATCCCTCGGTTTTCCGAGGGACTACTTCCCTCGGAAAACCACCCGTCGGTCATCCCTCGATTTTTCGTTCGGTAACCATGGCGGGAACATTTGGCGCCCTGATTTTCGTGGGATTTTCCGAGGGAACGGAATTCCCTCGGAAAAAACCGAGGGATTTTTATTTCCCTCGGTGTTCCCTCGGAAAATTACGAGGGAATTTTGTTCTCTCGAAATATCCCTCGAAAATTTGCTGTTTTTTTGTAGTGCATCTGGCATATCCTCATGTAACTCCTCACGAATACAAATTTGTTACATCATGTCATCAGCAACTGAATCAACCACATCGTGCATACGACGATAAGAGTCAAAATTGTCGTCTCTAGCATGTGAAGAAACATGGCGGAGTCGCTGATTCCAAGTACCCTACAAAACATAGATGGTTGAACATCAAAACTAATGAATAATTAAATTCATTGAGTGGGAAAAGAGTGAATAAGATTTGTTACAATGGCCTCGTAAACGCCGATGTCTGATGGCTGGTATCCTCCATCTCCATGTCTCTCCAGAGGAGTGATGAAACGTCGTGTATGTTGCTGATAGCATCTGCGATATCCGCTCGCCGTACTCGCACCTCTCTAAATTGGAGTGCCTTGTATCCTCGTGGACCATCGTACCTCCCATGCCTGGATCCAGGCATGATGATGTACAGTCCACTGAACGTGATGCTCGTGTGCTCGAGAGACACTGTGCAATACCTCCACATCAACTACGATGGTCTCTGGTGTACTTTGACGTATGCCGAATTATCGGGTCACTCAATTGGGAAAATGGATCTCAACAATCGACCAACATATCAGTGGACACTGGCTTAGCCAGTTTTGACTCAAACATCTATCCCCCACTACTTGTATTTCAGGTGCATCCAAATCGTAGGGTTCTCATGTCCACTGCACATTTGAATAATCATCATCAGTTTTCACCATATTATCAATATAAGCAATATTTATTCAGTACTCTACCTCTAGCTCGTGCATCCGATTAAGTGACTCCCGAAATACTCGTAACGTATTCCTAGAACTCCGCATATAACTATATTTTGCAATCCACCTGCGTAAACATTCAACTGAAGTTATTAAAACAAAAATGATTAAAAATAGATGCGTAGCTAGTATTGCAGTTAAAAATTATACCTAGCACCATACGGCGATACGGGAAACATGACGTCTTCGGCTGCAACATGAATGGTCCGATGAAATTCAGGAGAAAGAGTCATGGACTGTGGTCTAATAGATGAAATCCAGGACCACGCCCAAATCTGCAACAAATCCATTGGAGCACTGATCATCTTCTTATCTTCTTCCACAACTATACATAACTCACGATATAGATGTGCAAGCACAGCACTACCCCAACTAATACCCGATGATGTGGCATCATTCTCAAAATGACGTAGGTAGCTTACGGAAACATAATTGTTCGTTGTGCCAGGAAACAACAATGAACCTAGCAGTAAAAGTGCAATCCCACGAGCGTACTGCATGACCTCGTCCTGTGGCGTGTCATCATTTGGTCATTGTCTTCTGAGATGCTCACTCAACGTCGAGAGTTTCAAACGACTCGCACCTTTCATCTCCTCCTCACAATCCACTTGCAGGCCTATGTAATATATGATATAATCTCACCAATCCTCCCTGCTCCACTGCACATCATCGCCGATCATCGGGGCACCTTCAATTGGAAGACCCCAAATAACAGCCACATCCTGCAGAGTGATCGTCGTCTCTCCAGGCAGATGAAATGTATGCGTCTCGCAGCGCGATCTCTCAACTAGTGCGGTGATCAAATGGCAGTCCAACTTCGTAATCGCTTCGCAACATGCAACCCCGTAAAACCCCCATCGATGTAGCACCGACATAACTCAAGGATTTAGACTGTTACGCTCGTCCCAAAAAATATTACCTGCTGCACGCTTCACCCTCAGAACCCCATCCATATGACCACTTGCAACGCTGCTCGATCTATGTAAGCCATGCTGGCTCAAGAGCGGTGATGCCATCTGCAAGATAAATACATATAAACGATCAAGAATGAAATATTAGACGAAAAGTTGTAAGAATTAATATATTCATACAAGAATGAAATATTACTTAAGGAGTTCATATAACACAAATTATTAATTCAGATAGAAATGTGAATTACAACATCGAGTAGTGTTCAACGTCTGTCAACTGAACAATAAATCGAACTACAATATCAAGATGAATATTACTTAGGGATTCATACAACAATAATTATTAATGCTCATAGCAATGCGAATTACAACATCCAGTAGTACTAGCGAATTACAACATCGAACTCATGGAAAGATCATTGTCGTATCTAACATCAGTGCCTGGAACTAGAACGTCCACCGCCTTTTGATGAGCTAGCCACATCTTGCGCACGGTATTATTGTCTTGCGCGTACTTATGGTTGGTTCATTTCGTTGGGGATCCTATTGCCCCTGAGTCGTCCAACGGTTCGCTGCCTCCTCGTGTGTGGATCATGAACCAATTCAAAACTTGCCTCATTCTAGTCCTCCGCGTCGGGCAACTGTTCAAAAGCCCCAGCAGAGTATGTACGTAGGTACGCAGCAGTGCTATAGTAATCTTGGACGTAAACTCGAGGATCCACTCTGAATTCGGTGCACGCCTTTATTGCATGAGAGCACGGGATACCGCTGATCACCCATCTACCACAAGAGCATTCTGTGCTCGACAAGGAAACTCGAAAGTTTCGAGTACGAACTACTCCGTTGACCCCTGCAGAGACTTCGGCCGTTTGTGCCGCCTAATTAAAGCCCGTAATGTGGTAAGATGACCCTAATGGTGTCTTGACCTGAATAGGTCATATATCTTATCAGGCCAAAATTGTTAAATGTTATGGACTCTTGTCTCATCTTTCAAGCGATCATAAGAATTTTGAACACTTCGAACAAATGTGATTCGGACGATAGTAGTTATTGGGAGTCGTCTAGCACGTTTCATCACTTCATTGATGCACTCGTGCATGTTGGTCATCAGGATGCCACACCGTTTGCCACCGTCGTGGGACAGTGTCCACTTGCTTTTATCAATGCCATCCAAATATGCAAATGCATATTATTCTATGGAAGACTGTAACTCTGGGTTCTGTTCCAACTTTGAAACACATATCCTTCAATTTCAAATACTTGGCATGCGTATTGAGTTAGAAGAGTCATGTCGCAAACAAAAAATGTTAGAAGAGAATGTCGTAACTTGTTCTGGTGCACTTAGTAGTCCAGCATGTCGGTGAGATATAAGATAAACCCCTTCTATGCCGCGAACTATATATTTGGCAACCATGTGAAGGAACCAATGCCAAGAGCTATAGCTCTCTGAATCAACAACTGCGTAAGCTAGTGGCAAGACTTGTTGGTTTGCGTCAACTGTAACTACCATCAACAACGTGTGCTTGTACTTTCCAACCAAAAAGGTTCCATCAACACTGATCACCCTGCAACAATGTCTAAAAGTCTCGATACATGGTCGAAATGCCCAAAATACAAATCTTAACATATGCACACCGGATATTCCAAAAGATTTGTGTAGCAACTCGACCATTATCCCTGGGTTGTACGTCTGCAATGCCTCCATGTATTTGGTAAATATTAGACCGAATGCTCCCACGTCCCGTACACATTATCACGAGCCAGCCACAAACCTTTCCATGCCTTGTGATATGGCACTTCATAACCATATTCTTGTTTGACAGCCTTCTGAACATGCGCATCACCATATAACAGATCTTGCTCGACGTGAGTGGTGATGAGCATGGCAATCATGTTTTTACATAAATTGGGGTGATCATGACGTGTAAAAGATGCAAGACATTTGTGCGCAGAACCCAATCTTATGATTACCAAGCACCCCTTCGTTTACGAAAACTAGCGCGGAGACACCATCCGCATTCGGGTGATTCATTAATTACTAGATTCGGAATATCTACATGATTCTCCCCAAGTGATTTTGACAAACAAACAACTTTCCAAACCTTTGGATTGCTCTGTACCACTCTATACGCACACTTGGTGATACGCACAGAGTAATCTTTGACAGCCCACATCAAATGTCTTTTATCTCTGAATATCATGTTTGTTCTCAACACTCCTTCATATTTTATCATAGTAGTAGTCCTGTTGAGGGACATCAATTGAATCAATAGGAATGTCTTCGTATACGTGATCAAAAAATGGTATATTCTTGTAGAGTGCTGATCCTCTATCCACTCGTTTATGGGTTGTAAGGGCATATTCATCTATGGTAGGTTAAAAAAGATCTTTATTTGGTATGTTGCCCCCCAACTGAAAGAATTTCTCGTCAGTTTCATCACCATCATCTAGTTCATCTAAACTATTTCAGAATCACTTCCTTCATCTGGTCCAAAGCAATAGGCGGGGTAGTCCGGGATCACCAGTGGGGGAGGGGGATGATGCTCGGTGGAATATACATTTGCATATCCACCCTCTTCTCGTAAACTTGATGCATACATGTCATATTCATTGCCAGAAGACATATTCGTCATATGTGCGCTTACTTCTAAGACCGAATAAATTTTATTAAATAATTAACAACTAAACAAGAACCGAATAAATTCGAATTTCACATATTTAATAATTTTCACAAATAAATAAAAATAATATTCGTAAATTATTAACAACTAAACACAAAAGGAATAAATTAACATTTTCACAAAATTAATAATTTCTTCATTAACAAATAAAATAAATTTTATTAAATAATTAACATCTAAACAAGAACCGAATAAATTTGAATTTTCACATAATTAATAATTCTCACAAATTAAATAATACCCAAAGATTCAAGTAATTAGAAATCTTTTCACAAATAGATAAATTCAATATTAGTGAATAATTAACAACTAAACAAAAAAAGAATAAATTAATATTTTAATAAAATTAATAATTTCCTCATTAACAAATAAAATCATGTTTATTAAATAATTAACAAATAAACAAGAACCGGATAAATTTGAATTTTCACATAATTAAAAATTTCTCACAAAATAAATAAATTCACATCTTCACATGATTAATAATTTTATCACAAACAAATAAATTCAAATTTTCACATAATTAATAATTTTATCACAAACAAATAAATTCAAATATTCACGTATGTAATAATTTCATCCCAAGCAAATAAAATTAATTTTTATAAATAATTATCGACTAAACACTAAACTAATAAATTCAAAATTTAACATAATTAATATACAACTAAAATCCACAAACATAAATATTCAAATATATACAAAAAAATTAAATGTAAATGCAATAATTCATTCACCTAACAACTAAACATAAATTAAGAAGATGAATTAGGAAATTACCTTCTTTTTTTTTTTTTTTGCTGCTTGGTTGAGAATGGTGCTGCTGGGTTTGCTGGAGAAAACCAAGATGAAGATGTATGTGTGTTGCGTGGCGTGTGTGTGTGTTGTGAGGCGTGTGTGTATTATAGGGTTACGGGCAAAAATTTTTCTTTTTGCAAAAAAACCCGGGACGCCCTTGAGAGTGGCGTCCCGTCCGTGACGTTTTTTTTTTTTTTTTTTTTTTTTGCAAAAAACACCATGAACGCCCTTCCCAGTGGTGTCAATTTTTTCTTTTTGCAATACCTCGGGACGCCCTTGGGAGTGGCGTCCCGCCCGTGACGTTTCTTTTTTTTTTTTTTTGCAAAAAACACCCGGGACGCTTTTTCCACTGGTGTCTCGCCCGCCTCCCCAAAGAAAAAATAGAATTTTTTTCAATTGAGCCCCGAAAAGGTTTTTTTGGACAAAAAGTCCGGGACGCGCTTCCTATTTTTCAAATAAATAAACGGGCGGGACGCGTCTGAGAGTGGCATCACCCAAATTTTCAATAATTTTGTAATATGTATTATTATCACAATTTTAAATTAAAAATATATTATTTATTTAATAATACCATCATTATTTGTCACTATTTGATGCACATCGACAACTATGGATAAAATAAAGCTTTTTTGGAAATATTAAATGATTTTTTTTGCCACGTATACATATTTGGTCCTATGAATTCTAATAGTCATAATTTTTCCCATATTTGGTCCTACAAATTCAAACAGTCATAATTTTCCATGTTTCTCTGATGTAAAGTTATATTTTGGAGAAAATATGTAAAATTTATTATTTTAACTGTGTTAACTAGTTTTTCTTAATCTTGTTGAATTAAGAAGTGTGCTACTAATTTGGAACAAATGGAGTATGAAATTATTATTTCAAATGCTATATCTTCATCTAAGACTTTCAATCCAAATTTAATCTTAAACTATATAAATATAAATATATCAAATTTAAGACTTTCAATCCAAATTTAATCTTAAACTATATAAATATAAATATATCTTTTGTAAGATCGATCTCATTTATTATAAAATTATATTTTTTTCTTAATTAGTGTAATTGAAGGTAGGGTGAATGGAAAGTGATCTTATAATAAGACCAATTTCACAAATTGCCTATAAATATAAATCAAGCTATACCTATATCTTAACCAAAAGCAATACGGACTTGTACTCAAAAGTAATGAATACATAATTAATGCATGTGATGATAACTATAAAGATGATAAATAATGAATATCAACTAACATAAATGAAATTTCAAAAAACATGAATATGCTAATGATATTTATTATTTATATATTTATATTCCTTATTCTTACTTATGTATTTGTTATATATTATTATTAAGTCTAGCTTGGATCCACGATACATCATATTTTATATATATATATATAGCTTCATGATATAAATTGTCTAGACTGAGGGCGGTACATGTTATGAACCAGGTTTGAGATCCTATGCGAGTGCAATTGCTATACTAAATTGATTTTGCCATGTACACCTTCAAACGGTAAGGATATGTTTCTTTTGGGGGGACCCATATAACTGCATTTCTCAAATAAACTCCTTGTTTATTTTGGAGTAAAATAATACCAAAACGACAATTCCAAAAGTGTGGTTTAGGATCGGATAAGAGAGCATATTCTCTCTCCACATAACTATATATATATATATATATATATATATATATATATATTTACCACCTCCACAAACCACTCTTTCAGTTATTAAGACTTTCTCAAAAATTAAAAAATCTTTAAACATGTTAAAGAAAATACATAATTAGTGTGTATTTATCAAGAAATTGTTAATAAGAAGAATTTAGGTATCCATTAACTTTATATAATTATGAAATTATCTAATTGATAACCTATATAAAAGGTTTTTCGATTAATGAGACCCGCATCTCTTTTCTTCAATATCTTTTCTACTTTTACCTTTATACGTTATCATCACGAATTAGCTTTCTCGAAAAAATCAAAGTAGGACTACGATCAAGCAATTTGGAAGAATTCTTGGATGAAGAGATGGTTGAACCAACTCGTCCCGAATTTGGAATATTGGACTCGGAAGGAAATTGAGTACCATCTTTGGGTTTCTAATGTGGAAACTACTTTCATGGGAAAGGATTATACGTCCACCGACCCAAAAGACAAAGAACTGTCTGATAAAATTAAAGCCAATATTTTTGCGGCGTCATATTGACCCAAGCTTACGTTGGGAGTACCTTCAGTTGAAAACACCCAAAGAACTGTAGGATGCCCATGACACTTTGCTTCCATAACTGACCGTTCAGTGGAATGAAATCCGCTTACTTGACTATAAAAGGGTCAATGACTTGAACAATGGTATGTTACGCTTAAAAGCACGTCTTACCTTCTGTGGAAGCAAATCACGGAAGATGATATGATACAAAAAACTCTATCCACTTTTCCTACTTCATCACTTATACTAGCGAACCAATATAGGCTCGAGTATGATAATAAAAGAATTACAACTTTTAATAAGTTGATTAATATGTTGCAAGTAGCTGAAAGACATGATCATGTTCTCTTAAACAATAATGCTAGACCTGCAGGGACAAAGAAAATTCCCGAGACTAATTATGGTCAAGCGAATAGTGTAAAGAACCTCAAAGCAATGGGGATTGGACGTGTTAATCCCCCTCAAAGTGGTAATTATGCACCACGAGACATGGGCTGTGGTAGAGGCCATGGTAGGGGGCGTGGAGGCTCTCCCCATGTATGGCGCAAAGATGGTGGTAGCGCCCAAAGTGGCCATGGTAATATTGGGCCTGGTGGTTATAACACCAAGGCACCATGCTAGAACCCTTCAAAGAAACGAGAGAGAGTTGGGAATGAACCTTACTATAGATGTGGTGACACTGGGCTTTGGTACCAAAACTGTTGCGCAAGTAACCACTACAAGAGATTTGATGTTCGATGACGATACATTTTGTCATTTAAAGTCTATTTTTTCGTCACTGAAGAGAAACGGTGACGAGAATTGAGCGTCACAGAGGTTTTCATAGTATGACTGTCACCATAGGTGAAAGTGACAATTTTTTCAAGCGCGTCACTAAATGTTCGGTTTTGATGACACTGATGTAAATTGTCATCATAGGCGTTTGTATTTGGTGTCGCTGAATTCGTCACGTAAGGGATTGAAAAATTATCATCAAAAGATCGGTTTTGTCACCGTATGTTACCATTTTCAATGACGAACACTTAATTTGTCATCAAAACATTTGATTTTCCGTGACAAATATAACTACGGTGACAATTTTTATTGAGTTATTATGACGCTCATATTGTCATARTATGTATTAAACAATTTYCAAATATAATGTAATTCRTCACGATAGATCTGTTTTATAGTGACGCAATATTGACCGTCACTGAACATCTATACTTACAATGACAAACCATTGTGTCACCATTTACTACTAAAGGTGATGAAATTATTTGTCACGAAAAAATTAGCAATATATGACGAATTTTATTATCATCATAAAATATATATGTTCAATGATGATTTAATGGGTACATATGGTGATAAAATCCATTGTCATTAAATGAGTTTATATGGTGACAAACCAATCATTATAAATAATTTAGTTTAAGTGACAAGATCAAAGTATTATGTGATGAAACAAGTTGTCATAATTTATTAAAGTGACAAATTTAAAATACTTATGTGACGCTTAAAGTTGTAATAATTGAGTGAACACGATTTGATTATTTACTTTCATGACTACATAAATTGTCCTGAATATGTGCATTAATTTGTCATTATTCTTGTAAGAGAAAATATCATAAAGATGAAAATGAAAGCAAAGAAGAATTTATCATTATAATAGAAATGATAAGAATATTTCAAAATATTTTTTCGACCATTTCGAACATATACCAAAATACTAACTAGCCAAAATATTACTTTGAAATATCTGGAACACATACCAAATTAGTTCTTCAAACAAACAACTAAAATTAATGTACTTGAAACATTAAAAACAAGAACCTGCAAGCTTAAACTAAAACAAAAGAGTTAAACCATATATCAAGACTTGTGTAACTTGATCCTGATTTGTTCCACATGTCAGCATTGGCAAACAAAAGTGGGATCTGACAGAATACCTGCAGATTTCAAATTTATAATTCCAAATTAGTTTATAAAAAATACTATGCAAAGTTCACAATATTGAAATTGGAAATTCCGACATACGTGGAATATATTGGACCAGGCATTATTTCCACCCAAAGCAGACTCATTTGCTCTCATGAAGGCCATAAGCTTGTTGATGCACTCGCCTTGCTGACTTAGTTGATTTGAATCATCGGCTTCATTCTTAAGCACAGTCACTTAACCTTCCGAATCCTGTAGCGTCTGCCCGTTCCTGTTGCAGGTGTTGGGTATTCGAATCTGGCAACGTGCTGCGTTTACATGGAGGTTTCGGTCCATACAAAGGTGGTTGCATGTAACTAACGAAGTGGAACTTAGGCTTACCTTGAGATATGTATCATGATGAATAGTTCCAACAACCCACTCTATTTACTCGAGCTTGCGGACCCGACTTCCATTTTGATTCTGCAGGCTCCTTATTCAGATTCTAAAAAAGTACCAACGAATATCAAACCAGTCATGGCCTACTTGAGGATATTTTTAAGACAGTTCAAAAAACAAAGGATTGAAAAAAAAGAGTAACTTAAGCAACTACAAGAAGCTATGGGCTTGTCAAACTTCCAATATGAAAAATATATACTGACACTGTTAGAAGCACCAAATTTCTTGTTCCCTTTTCTCTAGTCCACTTTGTATTCCACTTGGTTAAATGAATGGCTTGTGACTTGAATAAAAATATGTGTTGTCGATGATTTGAATGATCTACGCATGCCATTTATCTAAGTTTTGGAATAGAAGGTGTAATAAGAATTCCTAAACAAGTCAAGATCCAATTCAAAGATGATGTTACGAAGAACGCATCATAATAAGGAGCTTCATGGCATTGCCACCACATAGAACCTTATGAAGCTTTAAACTGTCTTTAATTTCTTTAACTCCTTATGAAGCTTTTAACTTTCTTTTCTATGCTATCCTTGGTAGCAAGAACTCGAGATTGTGTAACCAGAATAGTATGATAAGATAAGATAAGAACCTAAATTTAAACTTTAAAATCAAATAACTATAATGGAATCTATCTTAGAGATGCATTGTGGAAAAAAAAGAAAAAAAAAAGAGGAGAAGAAAGAAAAAGATTCAATTCACCTATATAAGTGGAACTCCATTTCTTTTTGTAACTTTGTCACAGTCCAAAGTTGGGGTTCAGAACAAATACTAATAGCTAAGCAATTCAAATTCAAATTACTCTTACACAACAACACAAGCAAAAATGCAATAACCTTTGCATGGGAAAATACAATACCTGAATATACAAATTTGTAAATAAGCTCTTATTTTCCCAAAATGGAAGCGGGTTTATTGGGAAGGTATAGAACACAAGGGATTCGGCTTGGAAATAGCATTACCTGTTTTATCCTATCCCGTTTTCTTTTAACTTCATGGAATGTATCTGTAAAAAAATATATACACTTGTCAGTTTACCATGTAGAAACACTCATAAAAACAAGATAAAGAAGCCTAATACATGAGCTATTAAACACACAAACATCATATTGTTCTTCTCTTTAAACACATTTGAAATAAGCAATAATATGAATAAATTAAAAGAAAAAACAGATAAGGGCGCAGTTGAAAATTAGCAATGCCTTTATCAGAGAAGCTATTCAATGAACATTCTAGTTACGATCCGAGTTCCCTTTTTATTATGGAGGAAGCAGGTGGCTCGACCAGGGAACCTTTTATCGTCCCAAGCCCAAAATTCATCCACTCCTCTCCCAGTGAGCAAATCTCCTGACAACCTAAACACACCCACACAAATGAATGTACAACAAAATCCTACCCAAGCCGAGGAGCACCCGTGCTGAGACAGCCTGAGTCGTTACCCATGTTCCACGACCCGATTTGAGCATCGAGTATAGAACTACCGGAGAAGCCGCCACTGCCGCCGGAGCCCTCGCCAACGCTGGCCGTCGAGTCCAGTTGGCCTGAATCCCGTCTGCCTCCGGATCGCCACCCCCAACTTTGAGCCGCCAAATCCCGTGCTGCCGAACGCTGCCAACCACCCATCCGCCGGGGCCACGTTGACGAGTCCAAGGAGAAGGAAACTGACCAGATGTTTGCTGAAATTTGAGAAAGAGAAGGTTTCGCCCGGTCGGAGCCCCGCCGTTTTGCCGATTTCTGACTTGGGAAGAAAAAACAATCGGGCCTAGAGATAAAGCATTGCCTGCCAACCACCGCTCGGAGCCGCTACGGGTCGCCATCGCCGCCAACCCGCCGGTGCTACGCTGATTGTTTAATGCCGTTGCCGATTTGGTTTGGAGAAGAAAAAGGAAGAGGTGCTGGCCGATTTGAAATGGGGAAGACAATGGGAAAGAGAGACGGGAAATTGATTTAGGGTTGAAAATCCCTTTTCATACCCAACAAGTTTCTGAATATTATCAATTAGCCCCATCAGCTTTTATCTTCTTCGATTGAGCCCTCAATTTATCCAAACCCAAGATTCAGCCCCTAAACTAACAAGAAACTTCATTCCAGCCCATAGAACTTTCAAGTTATCTTCTTTCCACCTTCCAGCTTCGTGAAGTTTACAAAAACATCCCTTTGACTTGACTTCGAGGTTTGACCGATCAATTCTTTCAATTATTCATATTTTAAGTTATATAAGCTTCATTTTCATATAAAATAATCAAATATTAGAAATAATCTTAGAAAAATAAGCTTCATTTTTCTAAGATTAAAAAATAATTTTAGAAAAATAAGAATAATATTAATAAGTTTTGATCAATCAAATAAAATAGGAAAAAAAAAATTTGCCCCAATGTATCTATTTTTTTTAAACATTCCCCCTCAAAATATTTTTGTTTCATTTTGCCCCAAATGCATAAGACTTTTCAATGTTACCCCTTAAAATTTATTTTCGACGGAATATTACTTCTAAATTCCGCGGACGGGGAGTTAGTAGAATCGTGGCATGATATTATAATCTTTTTACTTATAATAATATATCAATTATTAATATATTTAAAAAATATGTCATTAAAAATAGTATACCTTATAATAGAGTCATACTTTCTCCTAAACCCAAACATTATGTAATATTATGATACAATCTTATATATCGATGTATAATAGTGTTTATAGTACTTAGTCATTTTTTCATATAAAAGAAAATTGCATTGTAATCTTATTTTTCGTATCACAGTAAAACATATACGAATTACAATTTTATTTTGCAAACATAATACTTAACATTATATTATATATATATTTTAACCTAATAATTTATATAATACTTGGTTATGTATTTCATATTAAGTAAGAGATGTGTTGACAATATATATATTTAGAAAATTATAAATATTAATTGATTTTTTTAAATTTCTGTGTCCTATAAGATAGAAAATATTCATTTCATGATTGGGCAATAGTTTAGGAATAATCCCATGAGGTTGTAAGTTTTCATTACATATATTTTTTTAATAAAAAATATGAATAACTACTATATTAATCAATAATACATTATTAAGATGTGGATAAGACATATATAACATATATTTTTTATAATGAAATCTTTTTTCATGATATTACTAAGTACTATATTATTATTAGTAATGTTTTTATGATATCATATCAAAATATAAAACTTTATGGCAAAAGTTCAATAATTATTATTTAAATTTTTTCCCAAACTATATGACTTTTATAATTTGCCACCCAGATTATGAAATTCTTCAACTTTGCCCCACAATTCATCGCCAGCAGAATCTAGAGGAAGTATTCCATCGGAAATAAACTTTAAGGAGCAACATCGAAACTTTTTGTATATCAGGTGGCAAAGTGGAATAAAAAATACTTTATGAGAAATGTGCGAAAAAAAATGCATACATTCGGGGGAAAAACAAATTTTCAAATAAAATAATTTACAGTTTGCATAACACTTACTGAAATAACTAATTTAATCATTACATTTTTATAACATATTACTAAGGTTTTACATATCAATTGTCATTTTATTATTATTCCTAATGAACAATTTTTAAACAAATACAAATTAGTTAAAATAAATATACAAATTATGAATACATCCTAATAATTATTAATAAAATTCGAAAAAAAATATAAAATTATAAAATAATATAAGATAAAACTGAATAAATTATAAAATCATATAATATAATATGAAAAATGGAACTAAATTTTAGTAACTTATTAATTAATCTAAACACTATAATTTTAAAAAATGAATCAATAATATCATTAAATTATATGTAAAATTCATAAGATGAGTTAAACCACATATAGAGATTAAAATATAAAATTTTAATAATTATTATTAATCTTGAAAATTAAAAAAATAAAGAAGAAAAGTCATAAAACTAAATATAAGTTAATATATTTATTCAACCAATTCTATATTTTTCTAATTTCGTTTTATAAAAATATTCCCTATTTTCTCATTTAATTATAATTTCTTATAGTTTATTTAATTTATTTGATGATCTTTAATTTTAATTTTATAATATTATTGATTATTTAGGTCTTTTTTATTCATATTTATCAAGTATGTATTTAGAACTTAAATATACGATTTTAGATTTCACTTATATGATTACTAATTTGTCCATTATTATTTTGTATACTTTTATAATATTTATGAGATTTTTGTTGGGATCTCTTTTTCAGATTTATTAAATCATTAATTAGGATCTTTATAGTGTTTTATATTGTAAATAATTTATTAAATTTTCATACCATTTATACGTTTTGTATTTTCTATAATTTTGAATATATTTGTTATTACGATTAATTATGTTGCATTATTAAATATAAAATATGCAATTACAAATTACTATCAAGGAGAAAATAAACAATTTCTTTATTTTAATTATATAAAGAATAAATACCATTTTTTCAGAAAAGAAAAATATTGAATGCTATTTGTAATTATGTACAAGTTGCATTTCGTTAGGGGTACCTATACGCAGAAGACAATGTTTATTCTTGATTTTTGTTCGAGATTACGGTAGGGGTGGTTTTTTTTTCTTACGAATATGTATCATATTGTATGTATATGTTAAATATACAATAAAATTTATTTAAGAACTTATATGTGATCGATAAGATATTTTTAATTATATCACTAACTAATTGTGTATGAATATTTCTATATTAATGATTTATGACTTACGACTATGATTTTAAGTCATTAACATGAGAACTCATAAAATATGATTTATTGCTATTAGTTTTAAATCTACTTTTATAAAAACATAATATATATTTTCAAATATATAAATAACATTTTTCAATTACTTTTTATATTTATCTCATTAATTCATAATAATTGATGATTTATTTTATTATATTTTAATATTTATATTTTTTATTAAAATTTTAAAATAAGTATTTAATTTCATTAAATCTTGATTAAATTTTTATCTGATTCAAAAATACTTTCAAAGTTATATTATATTATAATATTCATGATTTTCCAAATTTCTTTCATTGTTAAATTTATTAAATAATTATTTAGAATTTAGTTATAAATTATTATATTTTTATCAAATTTGAAAGTATTTTCGAAATGAGTTTGATTGTGAAGGTTAAATCTTTTTTGAATTTTAGAAAGGGGATACGGCTCGAACACGCCTAGGACACGGCGGGACACGACGCGACATACAGGGATATGGCCCGGACACGTCTCCGACACGTTTTTTCAATTTTTTTTATTTTTTTTCACAAAAATATTTTTTTAGTTTTTTAATTATTATCATTTTTATTTTACTTTAATATTTATCAATTATTGTGAATGAGTCTTTAATTATTTTAGATGATTAATTGAAAATAAAAATTATTACAATTTAATATTTGCAAGAAATAAAATATATTAATAATTATTTATATTATAAACGTGTTCGAGCCGTGTCGTGTCCTACATTTTTTAAAAATAAGCGTGTACTCGTGTCCGTGTTGTGTCGTGTCCCGAGTCTGTATTCGTGTCGGTGCAACTTAGGTTAAGAGTAATTGTGATCAGACAAACGTACAATTATACATTATTTGGAAAAATTAACATCAAAAGTAGTTGGTTAAATGGTTTGATTAATACCTTATTAGCAATTGATGCTATACATTGTGGGTTCAAATCCCATTGGTTTTGTTTTGCAATTTTACCTTTTTATTGATAATACTTCAATATTTACACATTTTTTATTATAATTAAATTAGACAAAGGTTCGGGAGTCAAGAAATAATTTTTGAGAGACAAAATATTTGAACAAAAAATGTTTAGTATTGATACGTAGCCTCAACCACTCCACCACATGGTCCTTATGTTATATTTTATAAACAAAGAAACATACATTCAAAAATAAGTTTAATATTTCTTTTAACCCATAGAACATACCAGAAATTTATTTTTTAAGCTTAATAAAAAAGTTAATACTTCTCATAAATATAAAATAAATTATAAATAACTATTTAATAAATAAAAAAGTAAGAAAAATAAAATTAAAATCAAAATATAAAATATTATGATATAATACTAAATAAACCTCAAAATCTAAAATCAGAAAAAATACCAAAAATTATTTTAAATTTATATATTTATAAGATAAATTTGTAAAATAAAAAATATTCTATAAAGCAAGTTAAATAGATATTTAATCATAAATAATTACTTGATATATTTTAAAAATGAAAAATATAATTGAGATACTATAAAATAAATATCAAAATAAATTACATAAGAATATAATAAAAATGTGATTAACTTCTAAATAAATATTTCACACACAAAAAAAAGGTGTTCACAAAAAGAGATTTTGGGTAAAGAGATTAATTGAGAACTTTTGCAGACAAATATAAATGTTATAATACGATAATAAATAAATTTAAAAACTTAGAATCTGAAGAAAAAATAATAATCTTTTATTTAAATTTATAAGATTATTTAATTAATTTTAAAAATAAAAAACTTAAGAAATATTATCTAATAATAATATAGTCGTTCAAAAGTATAAATTAATTAACATTACATTTAGAGAAATTAATGAGAAATGTGATGCTTTTAATAACAAAAATATGCAGTGATACCAAAAATTATCTCTAATTATTACCAATTTGTTATCGGAAGAGTCTCCTAAATATGTTGTGAATTTGTAACAAAAATAAAATTACTATGACAAATTCATATTTGACGTCACCAAAGAACTCTTTCGTGTCAAAATAATGTTGTCGCCATTTTTTTAGAACTGGTGACAAATTATGCGTTGTCATGAAAAGAAACTTGTTGTGACACCAAATATCGTCACCATTCTTCAAGGAGACATTAGTGACAAAAATAATTCTGTCACAACTAGAAACTTATCGTGCACCCAGATCTCGTCACACTTTATTATATGTTTGTCATAAAAATGGTTTCCCGAACCATTGTTTTTTTTTGTCTTCCCAATATTATGACAGACTACATTTAAACGTCATCAAATATGACGAAATCGGTGAACAACTGTGACAACAATAAATGTTGTCATAGAAGGGTGTTATTCTATGACGAAATTAAAAAACGTCACTATTGATTAACATATTATGACAAATTTCTATGCGTGGAAAAAAAAAATCATCACCAAACATCTGATTTCTTGTAGTGAACAAAGTAGCAGCCATCTACAAGAGACTTAGAGAGTCTAAAGAACAAGAGAGTCATTATCTGGAAAATGGAGATCATGACACCGATGTCAAACTCACGATTGCGGACTTCAATGGCAATAAGAACCTTACTCAGTCACTTGATGTTCCTGATTTTGAGTGATCTACTATATCTATTTACTTATTTTTCAAGAAATTTGTGAAGGCATTGTTGCCTCATTTTATTTAGACTATGGAGTTTGGTATTAAAATTTTATTTTTGAATTAGATTTATTTTGGACAAAATATTTATTTGATTGGTTTATTAATAATTTCGGATTTTATTCTAAAGTATTGAATGTATTCGAGTTTATTATTTACAAAACTACGTGCTTGGTTCAAATATAGCAAATAAGATGTGCAAAAATACATCACATATTCGACTGAGAAGTACATCATTCTAGATCATCCACAATACTCTAAAAATTAGAGAAATTCCTCTATCTCTTTTCATGGCACTATCACCACTTTTACTTGTAGGAATATCGCATGGAGAAATCGAGTGATCATCTGATAGTGGGACTACTTACGCAATTTTAAGGAATAGATAATTATTTATTGAGTTAATTCCTTATGACTCATATGTGACTACGATGATTGGGACATCCCAACTAATTAAAGGGAGAGGAACTACCAAATTCTTGATGCCTAATGGCATAATGATAACAGTCATAGAGGCTCTATATGCACCAAGAGCAAATCGAACCTTGTTGAGTTTTAAAGATATCCGTGACGATGGATATATATATATATATTACCTCAAATGAATGTGGAATAAAATGCATCTTAGAAAAACTAATGAGTCAATCTAATGGGTTATACCTCACCACAATATAGATTATAGAATCTTATGTCATCACAAATAACGAACTATGTGACACTGATCATACAGGCTTTGGCATGACCGTCTTGGACATCCTGGTCGTGACATGATGATCCGTATTTTTAGAAACTCACACGAACATCCTTTCTTTCCAGTGACTCATAATGTGGGATATAAACGTGATGCACTACCCAATGTCGGTACTATTGTTGCACAGTGCAGCTAATAACTTTTGAAGCACAAGATACAATACCTACATCTTACTCCACCTCAATATCTATCTTAAAGGCACATCAGTCGTTTTGCAAAGCCTGCTCTTTAGAAAAAATAGGTTCGAGACCATCATATGCTACAAATATAAAGAAAAACATTCTATTCTTACAAAAAATCCAAGGTGTTATTTGTGAACCTATTCATCAAAAATGCGGACCATTTAGATATTTTAAGGTTCTGGTAGATGCTTCGACACGCTGGTCACATGTCGCACTATTGTCCACACAAAATACTGCCTTTGCAAAACTCCTAATATGGATTATACATTTAAGGGCTCACCACCCTGATCATCATATCAAGTCTATAAGGCTTGATAACGCTGGAGAGTTCACATCAAAAGCATTTGATGATTATTGTATGTCAATCGGGATTGATATAGTACATCATGTACCCCGTGTGCATACACAAAATGGTCTCACAGAAGGCACCATTAAGAGACTATAAATGGTGGCTCGGGCATGGTTATGCGCACCAACATGCCTATTTCTGCATGGGGTTATGCCATATTGCATGCAGCTCTACTTATTCATTTTAGACCCACTACTAGCCAGCCATTTTCTGCGTACCAGTTGGTAACTAGATAAGAGCCTGACATTTCCCATTTACGCATATGTGCAGTATATGTGTCTATTGCGCCCCCACAACGCACAAAAATGGGTTCTCAAAGACGATTAGGAGTTTATGTTAGATGTGAATCTCCAACAATTATCCGCTACTTAGAACCCTTAACAGGCGATCTATTCACCGCTCGATTTGCGGATTATCTTTTCAATAAGACAGTCTTCCCGTCGTTAGGGGGAGATAGGAAAAAGGATATTCTGAGGGAACGACAGAAATTGTTATGGTCTATCTCCACTCTATCA
This sequence comes from Phtheirospermum japonicum, assembly GCA_014905375.1. NCBI lineage: Eukaryota > Viridiplantae > Streptophyta > Magnoliopsida > Lamiales > Orobanchaceae > Phtheirospermum > Phtheirospermum japonicum. Next base: position 438,463 of record BMAC01000658.1, on the reverse strand, counting down.
GGTTTTTATCCCCGCACTTCACAATGTGAAAGTGAAGTAAAAAGAATAATCGATCTTCAGAACGTAGCAGATTCGATGCCTGATGCGTTCGCTGATATCGCTAAAGTGACAAGATCACATATACCGATTGCAAATGTGCCTGCAACGTTAGAAGTCCCAATAAAGGGCACAGCTATTTTGTAGTTTTTTAGTGGTGATGAAATAAGAAAAGTGAGTTCATGACTTGGTATTATCGGAATTCGATTCGATTGTAAGAATCAATGTGTTTTTAGCTTGTGAAAATTGAAGGAAAACGAAAATAAAATGAAATCTATGAAAATAAACTAACTAGGAAATGCAAAATGCAAGTTGGTTGGAAGCCTCGGGCGTGTGCCGAAATTGAAATAGCAAGCAAGAATTAAAATAACCAATAACAAGCAATGTTTCATCAAGTACAATTAAAGCAACCTAAAGTACAACCATGCATTCATGATCATAAATTTGAAAATAATGCAAATTAGCAAAAATCAAAAGCACGAATAGAAGGAGCAAGAAAAGATGACGTGAAAGTTTAAATCTTTTCGGTAAATAACAAGAAACGAAGAGTAGGTCTAGGATTTAACGAGAAACTATGCATGAAAATAAAAACCAAAATAAAGCATATGAAATACTCAAAATAAAAATGATCAAGGACTCCATCTATGATCATGGTGTGTCACTCATCTAGATTCCATGGACGATTCACAAGATCTAACAAGAAATCTAAGAGTAAAGGCAAAAAGTATAAAATGAAGAACATGCATGAAATTAAAACAAATCTTACTTGAACTAAAAGAGAATCCAAAAGTTTGAATGAAATTACAATGCAAAGTAAAATCCAAGAAAGTACTTGAATTCTTATTAGGCTTACAAACCCAAGGAGGTGCTTGAAATTAAAATCTAAGAATTAAAGTTTGGAAATTAAATCTAAAAACCTAAGAGAAAGAAAGTAGATCTAAGAACTAGAGAGAGAAATTAACCCCAAACCCATGCAAGGGTGGGGATGAGAGCTGATTCTTTTGTTGGTGAAAGATGTGGGCTTATATAGTTGTTTGTAGAGGCAAAATCGTAAAAAACACCAAGAATCCCGAGGTTACTGCGACGCAGTTGACCGACTGCAGGTTCAGTCGATCGACAACGCAGTCGATTGTCGATTGACTGTAAGGCAGTCGATCGACTGCCCTGCTTCCAAATGGTTTGGCTACTACCGAGCAATTGATTTGTGAGCTTTCAGTCGACCCGTGGTCAGTCGATCGACCACCAGTCGATCGGGCAGTCGATTGGGAGCTTTTCAGTCGATTCGGGCTGCTTTTGGCTCGATTTTTCTCGTGTCAGCACAGATTTTGGGCCTCAATGCCTTGACTCAAACCTAGGCGGATGCCGGCAAGCCTTGGAGCAAATCCAATTCCCTTAGCCATCTACAACATAAGAATTTTGAGCTCAAAAACCCAAGAATCACACAAATATCACCAACATCGGATAAATAAAGCTCAAAACATAAAAAATAAGAAAACAACCTAATAACCTAACGAAACTTGACTCAAAACTCCTAAAAATGCAATTAAAACCTAATTAGAAATACAAGAAAAATACCACAATTACATGCAAAACAACCACCCCACACTTATCGGTTTGTTCGTTCTCGAACAACGAAAAAAATCGAGAATGTACATGCAATGAACATTGTGCAAAAAGAAAAATCCTTGTGCTTATTCTATTTAATATGATGAAAGTATCAACATAAACTCGTTATCGCCAAGCATTGCACGCATTACCCCTTCTCAAGTGAAAACCAAATCGATGACTTCCTCACGAATGGGATCTTTTTTGAGGGTGTTCGCTTAATTCACTCAAGTGCTTGTTATATGGGACGTGTATACGCTCAAATCGGACAATGCATGCACCTAGTCAAGATTTCACAAATCGAAAACTCAAAATTGCCCATTGTACATGACCAAACAAGAACCAAAAGAGGTCTGTATTTCGGGTTGTAATGTTGGCTCTTTGGTAAGGTATGGAATATTTGGATACAGTGGCTAACACACGATCAAACGTTATCAATAACACACAGAACCCTAATTACTAAACTCAAAGCTTATAATCGCTTCACCCTTCCCAAATTACCAAACTTTCATTCGAAACCCCTTCGTACACTCGCACACTTTTACGACTTTATTTCACAATACTTAAAAGCTTTTTGAATTTGCTTCTTTTTACTAAAATTAGCCTTTTTGAATTAGGTTTTTCGCTTGAATGCACGCTTCATCACTTTTCGTGATTTGTGTTGGATTTTTATTCTCTTTCTCTCTCTCTCTCTCTCTCTCTCTCTCTCTCTCTTTTGAATAAGAAACTCAAAACCCAAAGCCCATAATTGATTTCCCTCACATTTCAAATCAACTAATAATATACACTCTCACCTCACAATTTATGAAGATATAAGAGCTAAAATCAAGCTCGGCTAACAAGAAA
>BMAC01000658.1:382963-435951 GCA_014905375.1 Phtheirospermum japonicum | reverse complement strand
ATTTCACAAATCGAAAACTCAAAATTGCCCATTGTACATGACCAAACAAGAACCAAAAGAGGTCTTTATTTCGGGGTTGTAATGTTGGCTCTTTGGTAAGGTATGGAATATTTGGATATAGTGGCTAACACACGATCAAACGTGATCAATAACACACGAAACCCTAATTACTAGAACTCAAAGCTTATAATCGCTTCACCCTTCCCAAATTACCAAACTTTCATTCGAAACCCTTTCGTACACTCGCACACTTTTACGACTTTATTTCACAATACTTAGAAGCTTTTTGAATTTGCTTCTTTTTACTAAAATTAGCCTTTTTGAATTAGGTTTTTCGCTTGAATGCACGCTTTATCACTTTTCGTGATTTGTGTTGGATTTTTATTCTCTTTTTTTTTTCCTTTTTTTTTCTTTTTCTTTTTTTTTTTTTTTTTTTTTTTTTGCGTATAAGTAACTCAAAACCCAAAACCCACAATTTATTTCCCACACATTTCTAGTCAACTAACAACATACACTCTCATCTCACAGTTTATGAAGATATTAGAGCTAAAATCGAGCTCGACTAACAAGAAACGGGGTATAGGCTCAAGGGGGCTCATTTAGAATATTTTAAGTAGCTTATATTTGGATATGGCCAGAAAAAGGGTGATATATTTGCCTCGATGTCATTTCCAAATTCAATCACGTACGAGCAAAATCAAGCCACCTCAATGCAATTTCCATAAAAATGCAAGCAAGACCGATAATTCACACAAGCCTACTCACTAGTTTGCACCGGGTTTTGGAAAATAAAATCAAAAGAGATTTTAGAGTTTTGCAATCTTTTCACGAGTAAATGTTGATTATATATATATAGGCGAGTTTTGGACGAAGCACAAAAATTCAACTCCTTACACAAGAGGGCATAAATAATGAAATCTATGAAAATAAACTAACTAGGAAATGTAAAATGCAAGTTGGTCGAATGCCTCGAGCGTGTGCCAAAATTGAAATAGCAAGCAAGAATGAAAATAAGCAATAACAAGCAATGTTTCACCAGGTACAACTAAAGCAACCTAAAGTACAACCATGCATGCATGATCATAAAATTGAAAATAATGCAAATTAGCAAAAATCGAAAGCACCAATAGAAGGAGAAAGAAAATTTGACGTGAAAGTCTAAATCTTTTCGGAAAATAACAAGAAATGAAGAGTAGATCTAGGATTTAACGAGAAACTATGCATGAAAATAAAAACCAAAATAAAGCATATGAAATACTCAAAATAAAAACGATCAAGGACTCGATCTATGATGTTGGTGTGTCACTCACCTAGATTCCATGGACGATTCACAAGATCTAACAAGAAATCTAAGAGTTAAGGCAAAAGGCATAAAATGAAGAACATGCATGAAATTGAAGAACAAGCATGAAATTAAAAGAAAGCTTACTTGAATTAAAAGAGAATCCAAAAGTTGAATGAAATTACAAAGCAAAGTAAAATCCAAGGGAGTACTTGAATTCTTCTTAGGCTTACAAACCCAAGGAGGTGCTTGAAATTAAAATTTAAGAACTAAAGCTTGGAAATTAAATCTAAAAACCTAAGAGAGAGAAAGTAGATCTAAGAACTAGAGAGAGAAATTAACTCCAAACCCATGCAAGGGTGGAGATGAGAGCTGATTCTTTTGTTGGTGAAAGATGTGGGCTTATATAGTTGTTTGTAGAGGCAAAAACGTAAAAAACACCAAGAATCCCGACGGGTAATGCGACGCAGTCGATCGACTACAGGTTCAGTCGATCGATAGCCTGTCAATCGACTGCCTTGCTTCTAAATAGTTTGGCTACTACCGAGCAGTCGATTTATGAGCTTTCATTCGATCCGTGGTCAGTCGATTGGGTAGTTGATTGGGAGCTTTTCAGTCAATCCGGGCTACTTTCGGCTCGGTTTTTCTCGTTTCGGCATGGATTTGGGGCCTCAATGCCTTGACTCGAACCTAGGCGGATGCCGACATATATTGGAGCAAATCCAATTCCTTGAGCCACCTACAACATAAGAACTTTGAGCTCAAAAACCCAAGAATCGCACAAACATCACCAACATCGGATAAATAAAGCTCAAAACATAAAAAAAAATAAGAAAACAACCTAATAACCTAACAAAAATCGACTCAAAACTACTAAAAATGACACTAAAACCTAATTAAAAATACCACAAAAATACCACAATTACATGCAAAACAACAGCGCCACAGAAAGAGATGATGCAACCACACAGAGTGGAGGTGTGGTTGAGGCCGTGGCTCCCAGAAAAAAAAAGGGCAGGCCACCTGGTTCGATCGACACCCACCCAAGGAAAAGGAGGGCAGGTGCGGCACAACCTAATCCATTAATCATCAATGAATAAAATCCCTCTCATGAGATTATCTCTGATTATGGTTATGTCCATGAATCACTAGAGGACGCTCCGATGTTTAATATGATTACAGAGAACAAAGAAATATCAATAGATTATGAAAGTGCGTATGAGTTGATGGAAAGATCTTCCATGCAAATAAATGATATATTTGCATACACCGTGCTCAAGAAATCATAGAGCACGATGATATCGAACCACGCACTATTGTTGAATGTCAACAAAGAGCATATTGGCCTAAATGGAAAGAAGCAATCCAGACAAAACTTGATTCTCTGGCAAGACGACGGGTATTTGGCCCGGTAGTGCTAATCCCGCCAAGTGTAAAGCTTGTAGGACATAAATGAGTTTTTTTTCAGAAAACGTAATGAGAGAAATGAAGTCCTGAGATACAAAGCTTGTCTTATAGCACAAGGTTTCTCACAACGCCCTGGAATTGACTACGAAGAGACGTACTCTCCTGTAATGGACGCTTTTACGTTTCGCTATCTAACTAGCTTAGTAGCATCCGAAGGATTGGAAATGCATCTCATAGATGTGGTTACATCATATCTCTATGGAGATCTTGATTCAGTGATATATATGAAAGTGCCTGAAGGACTTCAATTACCCAAGTCAAGTGACTCTAAACCACGGAGTGCGTTTGTGATTAGATCGAACACTCACTTTATGGATTAAAACAATGCGGACGGATGTGGTATACCCGTTTAAGTGACTACTTGATTGGGAAAGAATATAAGAACAATGAAATATGCCCCTGCGTCTTTATAAAGAAAACAAGTTCTGAATTTGCAATTGTAGCTGTGTATGTCGATGATATGAACATAGTATGTACTCTTGATGAAATAAGAGAAACCTCTAACTATGTGAAATCCAGATTTGAGATGAAAGATCTTAGGAAAACTCAGTTTTGTCTAGGCATCGAACTAGAACACCGAGCTTATTGAATACTAATCCACCAGTCTGCATATATCCAAAAGATGCTCAGGTGGTTTAATATGGATAAAGTGCACCCTGTTAGCACTCCCATGATCGATTGGATGTAAAGAAAGATCCATTTCGTCCAAAAGAAGATGACGAAGAGCTATTGGGAGATGAAACTCCCTACCTAAGTGCAATAGGCCAATTATTGTACTTAGCTCAATGCACACGACCAGATATTTCATTCTCAGTGAACTTGTTATCAAGATTTGGCTCAGGACTAACGCGGCGTCATTGGAATGGTATCAAGAACATATTTTGATATCTAAAAGGAACCGTTGACATGGGTTTGTTCTTACCTAAAAGAAAGACAAGAGGGACCACAAATGAATTTTTAACCCTAAAGAAACTGTCTAAGGCGAGGGTGTCACCCCCTATACTGAAACACCTAATAATATTTTGGTTGGCTTTGCTGATGCTGGATATTTCTCAAACCCACATAAAGGACGTTCTCAAACTGGTTATGTATTTACCATGGGGAACACAGCGATATCCTGGAGATTAACCAAACAAGCTCTTGTAGCTACCTTTGAAAATCATTCAGAGATCATTGCTCTACATTAGGCAGTTCGTGGGTGTGTATGGCTAAGGTCTATCATCACACATATTCGAAGGACTAGTGGTTTGAGGTCTACCACCAGAGAGCCTACTTGTATTTATGAAGATAATGCGGCTTGCATTGAACAGATGAAATTGGGCTACATCAAAGGTGACAAACGAAGCATATATCACCAAAAATTTTCTATAATCGGCAACAACAGGCACTCCTCAAGATTCAAGTTACTCAAGTGACCTCCAAAGAAAATGTGGCTGATATGTTTACCAAATCACTGCCTCAAGCCATTTTTGAGAAACATATGTGAAGAGTATAGGTATGCGAAGACTTTCTGAGCGCTCTTGATAGATGTACGTATCAGGGGGAGAGGTGTTACCATTAGGTGCATTGTACTTTTTTTTTTCTTTTAACCAAGTTTTATTTTTCCCATTGGATTTTGTTACTTGACAAAGGTTTTTAATGATGCAACTAATCATGCACCATTTTACTTGTTGACTTGACACAATGGGGAGTGTTAAAGGAAATACAAATTTAGTGTGTCTTTATCAACAAATTATTGATGAGGGTAATTTAAGTATTCATTAACCTTGTGTAATTATGAAACTGTGTAATTGATATCCTATATAAAGGGTTTTCTATTAATGAGAACCCTAATCTTCCTCCGTCGCTCTTTTTTCAGTACCTTTTCTACTTTTACATTTATAAAACAATAATTGATTCATATTACAAATTTATAAAAATAGGTCTAGTTGAAATTCCCGAACCCAAATCACTAAACAAGAATTATGTTGTACAATATTTCTGTAGAATCTCAACACAAAACCTAACGAAAAAACTTTTCTTTGTTCTTTAATCGAACGAGTTGTAGTCGAATCGGAAACAAATCGAGATTGAGTAGCTTACAAATATTTTACTTTTCTTTTTACCAATCAAGTTTTGAATGAATTCTTGTCAAGCGAAAAAACTTGCTCATTGTGTGCTAACAAATTAAAAATTTTCAGCAATTGATTTTGTCAATTATTAAATAGTTTGCTTTATTTTTCAGCTATATATCGTGTGTATCAGGCATAAGACAATTTATGACTGCAACAAAATAAATATCACATTGATCCATGATATCTTGATAATCAACCTTCCTTGAAGATTTTATACTAGCTCATAGATGTAATGTGTTCTGTTGTTCAAATCCCTGGACTACTTGCAGTGGTTTATATAAAAAGAGCAACTGTCGTGGATAAAGTTTTAGAGGGGGCCGATTGATGTATATTTATTCCTCGTTTGTTTTTTAGCTGCAAAATCACTAAGAGTTTTTATTTATTTATTATTATTATTTTGTGTGTGTATTTTGGGGGAAAAATATAAATATCAAGTTTATTAACCAGAAAAAAAAAAGTGTATTTGGTGAGTTGGTATATCATGGACTAGGTAATTCAATAAATTTATATTATTGATTGTGGTAATCTGATTAGTAGTTGTGGTAATCTTATCGATAAGACAGACGCAAAGAATATTAATTGTGCTAATAGTGATTCCGGTAGTCTTTAAAGTATTATTGAATATGCTAATTTTATTTTCGATTGTAGTAAATTTATCATCGTAAGTCAGGGGCAAAACTATAAAAAAAAATAAAAAGATCAAAGGGGATTTATTAACAAAAGTGTAAAAGTTGGACGTAATGAATAAAAAAAATAAAATGCTAATGAGAAAAAAAAATTCTATATTTATTTATTGTTCATTCTCCCAAAATAGAATCATCCTATGAAATACATGATAAAACATAATTAATTTATTTTGGGCTCGTTAATTTTTTCCCTCATTATTTCTCATTCGCATATAATTTAATTATAAATGAAATATTCTTTTTAGTGGAAATCTTCATAACAAAGTAAGCAGTCATTCCCTACTCATGGATCAGCTATTCCTAAACCGTCAACAATAATTCTACCTTTTTTTTTTTAATTAAAAAAATTGAGGGGGAACAAAAACAAGAGCTGCTCTTCCAAACCTGCAAGTCGCATATAAGGGACAAATTGGTGGATAATTAAAAAAACGATAGTCGCCAAATTGGTAGTTTGTTATGTGCGTGTATGTGTCGGTTTTTGGAAATAGTGTAGACTCGATGATCAACCATGTGTGATCCATAAGAAGTGTAATCTTAACTAGCGAGAAATGGTGATTAAATTCCAAAAGATATTTTCAGATGAAGTGTGAATTATGTCTTAATAGAGAAAATAAATAAATTTATCCCGACATTTATTCATCTTGTAGCATTATACTAATTAATATATATGAAGAGGTAAGTTTGAGATTTTATATATATCAAATATTATTTTTCAGTGATCAAGGGATCGGATAAATGTCATATCTACAAAATTATATCATAAATTGTACGAGTGTTATTCATTCTCATGTAATTAGGGTTGTTAAATCGCTATTTAAATAGTAAAATCGTCCAATTTAATGATTCATAACCAAGAAATTAATTCAAATTGTACAAAATCGTGTTAGTAGAATAGTATTAAAATCGTGCAAGTTGGGCCGATTTATACGATTCTACCTGAAAGGATAATTAGGCCACTTTTTTTTTTCTTGCAATGGGCTGGTTGTTGTCTTCTAGCCCAATAGAAAAATAACCACCCTAGTTGTTTATTGAGCCCAAAAGATGAAGTCCTCAACTTTATAAAACCCTATGTAGGCTACACTTCACCAACTTGGGGATCGACCGAAAAGTGGCAATTAGCAAAAGCAAACACTTTCAAATTTCCATTTTTCCAAACAATTTCACCTCGCGGCAGGGATTTCATCTTCTCTGAATTTCATATCCACTGGATACTCGTAGTACAATTTTAAAGAAGTAATCAAGTTAAATGTAAATTAATTTATTTTAGTTGTTTGCTTTGATTTAATTTTAAGTTTTTAACCACTAACTTTGGTTTGATGCTTATGAGTTGTGAGGTCGTCTTGTTATTTTTCAGGGGTAATTGACAATTATTACATGGGTGGTGAATATATTTTTGTCAAATACTCTAACTAGTTATAAAAAATATCAAATAATTTAATTTTAAATATACAATTACAAGATTATTCTTATTAAAATAATAATATTAATATAATAATAATATTATTACTAACCAACACCAACACCACTACCCCGTTTCATCCCGCCAGAAAATTTTCAGGCGAATTTTCTTTTGTGTGCGCAATTTTTTTTTTTATTTTACACAACAAACATGAAGTAAAAAATTATTGAACATTAATTAAGAGATTTTATTACTTTTCCATATATAAAGTGTTAAATTTTCACTATAAAGTAAAAAAAATTCTTACCTTTTTGAACATAAAGTAACAATGCCTTCTTTTTAGAAAATAAAGTAAGAAATTACAATATAAAATAAGATTTTTTCTTACTTTTTTTACTATAAAATAATAATTTTTTTTATTTTATATGATATAAAGTAAGGAATTTTCTTACCTTTTCGAACATAAAGTTAGAAAATCCACTATAAAGTGAGAGTCATTACCGTGCACCTTGTAATTTAATTTATCATCGCATATAACTGACATATATCATCACATATAACTGATACATATCATCACAAATAATTAAATTTTAAATTTAAAATCTGAAATCCTAAAATGAATAACTAAACCCTAAAAATGAAAAAATAAACCCCAAAATCGAATATTAAACTCTAAACCCTAAATTTCTATCATATATCATCACATATAACTAACACATATCACCACATATAACTCGTAGAATTATAGATTTTTGTCGGGACCCTAAAATGGAAAATTAAATAAATAATAAAAAGTTAAACCCTAAAATGGAAAAGTAAACCCTAAACTCTAAATCTTGTCACATATCATCACGTAAAACTACCATTCATCACGTATAATTGTCATATATCATCACGTATCACTGAATGATAACACGTTTTTACAAGGTGCATACAGGTGCATGTAATAAATTGTCATAAAGTGATATGTAATTGTATTAAATAATAAATACATAATAATAATATGCTATTAAGCAAAAATAATTTCCCTTATTTTGGGGCAAATTTTTTTTATTTTTATTTTTGTATAATAAGCAAGAAATATATAACAACATTTACACATCAAGGAAGAAACTTTTGCAATCAAGTAAACCCTTTTTGTCATCAAATATGAATTTTGAACATTAAATAAGAAATTTGTGAATATATAGTAAGAAATTCGGACATATAGTTAGAAATATTTTCGTGACCGAAATATTTTTGAACATTAAGTAAGAAATTAGTTGCGCTTACACGGTCCGTTTGGCTTCTTCTCTGGCGGCCCTCAATGAAAGACATATAGTAAGAAAATTTTGGACATATAGTAAGAAATTTTTTGTGCAGAAGAAAAAATTCATTGACTCCATGAACATATAGTAAAAATTTTGTGGGCGAAAAAAAAAACTCGCCGGAAAAATATTCCGTCGGCCTGAAAATATTTTACGATAATCGGAAAATAAAATTGGGCGACCACCACCTGCTACCTAATGAAATATAATTATTTATTTATTTATATTAGTTTTTTCATATCAAGAGTATTGTGGTATATTCATATCATAATTTTGGCTATTTGACAAAAATGAGGGATTATTTGACTTAAAATTAGATGTAAGACTAATTGACAAATGGACCTCCACTTGGAGGACTATTTGATTTTTTTACATCTTATTTGATATTTACATTTTGATTTTCTTATATCTTCGGTGTTTGATTTTAGAAACAAGATATATTTAAAATTTTATTTGCTGCATATGTGTTCGTTGGAACCTTGAAGGTTGAAACTTAATTGTTTGTAGGCTTTTGTAGAATGTGAATTATTATGATTTTGAATTTGAAGTTAGTGGATTCGAACCTCTGGTTCTTAGATTTTCTTGCAGAATTTTACGTTGTTTTCTTTGTTTTAATTTTAACCACTAACTTAAAAGGATGCTTGTGAGTTGTTAGTATTTTCTTGTTATTTTTACTCATATATTACAAGTGGTTATTTGATGATTAACTGATTATCTATGCAAAACTATGAATTTTTTTCTTGTATATTTTCAAAAAGATGTGTGAAAAAAACAAAAGAACAAGTGCACAAAAAACAAACAAACAAAAGAACAAATACACAAAGAAAATGATTTGGAGATACTTGGAGATGGGTATGGAGAATGCGAAGATAATAATTACAGTGAAGGTGTTCGAGAAAGCAATGAAATTGGTGAGGGAATCAGTGTAGATAACATCAATATTGAGATAAATAATGTCTTTTGTGCTAGTGATGAGGGAAGACATTGATCTGTACATATTTTTCTGTGATTTCCGTTTGTTTTTGCATTTTGTTTTGTGTGTTATAGTGGGGTTTAAGTCGTATTTTCTCTCGTTTTCCTTTCTTTTAGTATTTTTGTAGGTCGTGTCGTTTATATCCCATTTAACACCTTTTTCTCTCGTCTTTTATTAGTTTTCATTCTAATTTGGTGTTCGTGTTTGTTTTAGTTTTTCGAGCGGAGCCACGCGCGTTCCACTACGACCAGTTCGGGACGACGAAAGCCGGACGCGGACTCGCAAAGATGTCATCGATCGACCTACAATCGACGCGTCCTCGATGCATGCTGACGCACGCCTCTCGTCCACGTCGAATAACTCAGTCGATCGACATGCCAAGACACTCCGGCAACCGTCGATCGACACGCCCATCAACGAGAGATCGACACGCGCCCACCAGCTGAGTCGACAGCCTTAGTCGATCGATACGCCAAGAGCCACGCGCCACTGTCGACCGACTGCCTGTGTCGACGGAGAACGACACCAGAGACACTGTCGATCAATGCAAATCGACAGTCGATCAACGATCAAATTACCACGACGCCCTCCTCGACCAACCCTATTTAAGCGTCGTCACTCTTTAGCTGAGGACAGACTTAACATTGTCAAACGGGTCAGCCCGCTTTGGCCCGCCGCGGGCTGGCCCAAAACAGGGCGGGCGCTTATGTCCGCAGCCCGCCCGCGGCTGGTCCATTTTTTTTTTTAATAAAATTTTATTTTTATGTTAAAAATTATAAAAAATAAAATTAAAATTTTAAAAAAGTTATTATAATATTTAAAGTATTCTAATGGACTCATAGAAAATAAAAGAATACAAATATGCATTCAAATTTAACCAATATAAATTATAATAAAATAAAAAAAATTAAAAAAAAAGGGACAGCCCGATCCGGCCTGCGGGCTTAACAGAGCGGGCCAAAAAAGCCCGCGATTAAATGGGCAGTCCAAGCCCGCCCGTTTATACGGGCTGACGGGCCAGCCCGCAGGCTTTGGCCCGTTTGACAGCACTAGACAGACCAGACCAGAAATTGATACTACCTTTTTAAACCTAGTTTTCCATGTTTTTGAACTTTTGAATCTTCCTTTCACTACTTGCTTGATTCTTCTTTGAATAATTCGCTTTCGTCTATTATTTTCAAACGATCTGGTGTTTGGAGATCAAGAATTCAGCTTGTTGATTTTATTTTTTTTTGCAATTCGTATTCATAATACGCTTGCGTAATTTCTATAGTTTAATTTTTAAATTTGTCTTGTGAATTGTGCTTTTTGGTTTTCGTTATATTGCTTGAGTTAATCTTGGATCTCGTTGAATCGCATGCTTTGGGTTGATTTTATCTGCGTTTGCTTGTGAATCTCTTTGGTGATTTTCTCGTTTATTCCAGTTTGGTTTTTGATTCGTCGTGGTTTAGGTGTTAGTGAATCTCATGTCTATTTTGGTTCTAGTAATTTGATCTTGTTATTTATCATTTCTTTTTATCGTGTTTAATTCTCATGTCGTCGAACTCATTTGATACGTTAGACGTTCATTTTCTTTGTTTAAAATGAAAGTCGTGTTGATCTATTATTTTTAGTTTTTAAAACAAAATAAACCACCAATTTTATTGATCATGCGTTTAGCTAATTTGTGTTTAAACGAACATTTTGATTTCGATTGTCATTACTCGAGTGATTTGACTCGAGTCAAACTTATCACCTACAATCGCTCCGTTCTCTTGCGAACGAACTTTTCTGAACAAAAAGTAAGTGCAAAAAGTTCGATTCAGACATAACGATGATTGATTTTTTATATTTTTTATATTTTATATGATTATTGCTCATGTAGTTAGTATATTGAGTTTATTTGCAAACCTTGTTCAAGACATCACATGTACGGTTTAAGTTAGGGGTAATTATTTTTTTTCCCAAAACTATTGCGTTTTTCACAGTTTACCATACAAACTATTATTTGTGACAAATTGTCATACGAACTATACGCGATTTGAAGTTTTTTCCCTAAATTAAAATACTTGCGGTTTTGTAATAAAAAACGGATGATGTGGCAAAATGCGGTTACGCCACGTAATCTGGTTTTGGTTACAAAACCACCAAGATTCTGGTTTAGTGGCAAACTGCAATCGCAAGTAGTTCGTGTGGTGGTTGTCAAAAATAATAGTTTGTATGATAAATAATGAAAAACGCAATAGTTTTGGGGGCAAAAAATAATTAACCCTTTAAGTTATTACTTGACTTATTATTGTTAATTTGTGACATTTTTTGGTATTTTCTAATTTATTGGTAATTTTTACTTATTTTTTCAAAAAGTCTTAAGATTAATGATTCGTTTCACCTATTCGATCCAAAAATTCGATTTTGAACCTTGGGAATGTGAAACTTGTCTCATGTATATAACTATAGGGGACTTTTACGGTGCCGTGAAGGTACCATTCCCCACTTAATAAGAACCATTAGATTAAAAGTTGGTTATGGATAATGATAAGATCAATGAATGTAAATGAAGGGGGTTGGGAGGTATGGTGCCTTCACGGCACCGTAGTCATTTCCAAAACTATAACCATAATATAACAAGACCACGTTCGGTGAACTCTCTTTGTTCTTTTTTTTTTTTTCTTTTTTTTTCTGTTTATTACTGGAGGACCAATTTATGAGGTCAAAACTTATTTTTAAAAAGATATTTCTCATGATTTTTCAATTGTATTAATTAAATTTATTTTCATTTTACAAAAAAAAAAAAAAACATATTATCTAATATACCTTTTAAATACTATACTGTAAAATGCTCCATTTGTTTTCAAACTATGGGCAATTTTCATATGATTCATTAGGGGAATATTTCATTGCAAATAGTTCGTTGAAAATCTAATTTCTCATTAATCCAAGTTTCAACATAGAAATACTAACCTAGCCTTAATAATTATTTTTACTAATTTCATATTTTCTTTTTTATTACAAATTTAATCCAACCAAAATACATAATTAAATCATTGAATTTCATATTAATATTTATATCAAGTAGAATTCCAACTACTATTACTTATTATAATTTCATACTAATATTTATAACAAGAAGAATTTTTATACTACTATTCATTTACAAACATAAAATCATACAATATCTGCTAAACATAATTACACACTACATAAATTTCGTTTCATACTAATATTCATTTACAATTAGAATTTCATATTACATTATTGAATTTCATAATATGTTTGTTATTCATTTACAAACAAATTTTCATACTACATAAAATCACGACCACATCGTGTGATCTTATAATAATCAGATCAATTTTATACTAACTTGCAGGATTTCATACTAATCCATAAATCCCATACTACAAATTCAAAATTCATTTTTTTTTAAAATTATTTAACATTGTCATATTTAAAAGCTCTAATCTATAATGCAAGCCCATGAACCTAAACAAACCTCCAAATTATGACCATTTTTATAGTTTACCATACAAATTCTTATGGAGACAAACAGCTATACGAAGTATGCACAATTTGCAATTTGCTCCCTAATCCAGATGTTTTGTGATTTTGTGTCAAACCTTGATGACGTGGAAAAATCAGGTTGGACGCGTCATCCGATATTGGGCACAAAACCACAACAAATATTGGTTAGAGGGCATACTTGGCTATTCGTCATAAATAATAGTTTGTATGGTAAATTGTAAAATATACTATCAAGTCGCGGATTAAGGTCTGATAGGTGTTTTTCACTAACATTGGGATTGTATTGTTGAGACTATTGGTCGTTGAAGTTAGGTGCAAAAATTGGTCATTTGGACACGAGAAGTTCCATTGACTTGTGTTTGGTGTAAATGATTACCTATGATTATATGCCAAAAATACCAATTTACCCTTTAAATGTAAAATATATAAAGGGTCCCGAGTTTGTCGTTCTGCCCTATTCAGACGGGTCTGGGGGTCTGCAGTCCCCCTTAAACAACAGATATATGTTTTGCATGTAACACCTCAAAATAAATACATCAAATTACGACAATCTATATGACAGTCCCAAAAGTTAGGTCAGTCTTGTGTCGAAAGTCAAATCAACCTATCTTGTCTTGACATCTGAGATTTTTAATTAAAGTAGAATAAACAAAACCATAGACGAGCTAGTGAGGAGTTTGAGAATGCAAAATTTTAGAAAATATTTTTTATACAATATCAAAGCACTTGGTATGCAAAATCATTTTCTTGCATACAACACGTACTCGATCAATCTCTCAAACAATGATTCACAAATAATCAAACTCTATCGTAATTTTTATATTTTAAACAAAGTTAAAATACACTAAAAAATATTTTAGTCAAGGATTGATTAACGAACTTACACGAACGAATAATAGTTTAATAATCAATTAAACCGATGGGGAAACACACATAGCTCAATCGGATCATAACTTTATTATTTTAATCGATATTAGACTCTTTTAGAGATAAGTAATAAATTTTAAAATCCATGATCCAATTAACAAATTTAGAATAGAGAGGTAATATTAGCACATTTTTAACAATTAGTATAAATAATTTAACAGTTGAATAGATATAGAAATTTGTCTCATTCTAATACAGTCAGTCTAATCGGTGAGTGTATGGATTCGAAACTCTAGAGATGGTGTTGAGGAATTAATTCTTGGCAATAATTCCTATTTTGTTATTTGCCTTTCTTAGGCACAAAATAAGTTAGGAAACTAGATTTAGGAATATATTGTGTTTCCTAGTTTATGTTTAAGATTTTATTAGTTTTCTAAATTGTGTTTAGGATGTGTTTTAGGAATTTACCAAGTTTAGAAATTTATGTTTGTCTATTTAAGAAAAAGATTCCTAAAGTTTGGACTGAAGGTTTTTTGAGCACGGGATTTTGAGAGACGCAAGACGCACGAATAAGAGCAAGAACACGAAGAACTACTTGGAGCCATTGATCGATATTAACAAACTCTTCGAAGTTGCATGACCAACGGAGAAGATCTTGCCATTCTGTCAACAAGTATTTAGTATCAAGTTTATTGATATTTAGTTTTCATATATTACTTTATATTTTTGTATTGAACGTGATTAAGAAAGTAATATAGTTTTCGTATTTGTACACCCAAGTTCACAAGTATTTACTTGTGAACTGAATTTGTTATCTCGTGTTCTTATCAATTTATTCCGCTGCATATTTTATATTTTACTCTGGTCGATGTTGCTAATAAATGTTGTTAAACATTGACTAACAACATCGTGAATTTGAGAATTATTCTTAAAACCATAGATCTTCTAATTTTACAGATGGCTCTCGCTCATTACTAAGGTCTTTAGAGGTGGCTCTCGCTCGTAGCACTTAACTTCTGAGCCAGATCTATTCACAATAAATGTTTGATCGATACCGATCAAATATTGATCCCTAACACATTTTATAATCACACCGATTGGTCAAAGGCTCGGTCTCCTTATCCATCCTAATAATCTCGACGTCCCTTCAATTTGGATATAAACTTAGGATACGTCATATTATATAAATCTATGACTAAATCATGTCGTCACCTCCGACCAAACCATAAAATATGGGAATAAGTACCACGAGTAATCAAGAAAAGAACCACAGACAACATGTTCGATTGACTGCCCAAACTACTTGTGCCTAACAACTCGATAACAATAACAGTCAGTAACAATCGATAACAATTGGTCACAAATCATAAGACTCCCGAGAGGAAATCACAAGAAAATCACATAATATCCAAGCGAACAAGTGTATCACCATTTAAAAAATCTCAAACTTTAAAGTTATAAATATTTTACTCAACTTCATTTAGTTCTTTTGAGAATCAAGCATATTCTAATGTAACATTATGAGGTTCCTGATCTAGTACATGAATTATTTGGACGATTTCTTGCTATAATGTGTTAGGTGTAAGTTCATTTTGTTATGTTTGACATTGGGATCATTCATGTCTTGATCCTTGAAATTAGGTGTTCAAAGGGTAAATTTAGAATTTTAGACAACCATTGTTTATGAGAATGCCATATTATTATAGATATGATTCGAGTTTGAAATTATTTGAAGGTCGTTTGATCCATTTTGGATCAAAAATAAGAAAGTTATACGTTGTTTGATAGTTAATAAAGTATTTGGGGTTAAAATGAAAGTTTTATGGGGCTAATCTGAAACTTCTGAATAAGCTGACTTGGGGCCAAATCACAATAAACCAATGCTTGATTTTAGGGGGACTAAACTGAAATTTAAGGGGGTTAAACTGAAGTTTTCTAAAACTACCATAAGGTCCAAAAGATTATCTAATTCTCTATGGAATCCCCTAACCTTCATAACCATTTACCTACACACCCAACAACCACCACCAGTCACCTGGACCAGCCAAGAAGGCGGCCATGAGTGTTGACTTAGTCAAGATGAAAGGAAAAGATGCAGTGGTAATACACATGCAAATGTAATTCACATGAAATTCACATACACATGCACACACGTAGGAATGAGCTGTCAAATATAGTTACTCTTTCTTGTCTTGTAGTGGAGTATAAAAAAGCTGTATGGAACACTTCATTTGGTATGAACTTTCGGTTCTAAATATTCAGATAATGGAAATATAGAATTTCTCTTTCCCCTGCAAATATACATACACAATATACACAAATTCTACAATGAGTTGGATGCATATCAATCTTTTTGTTTTGTTTTGTTTTTTTAACATTTTTTTGTTTTTTATTTTTTAATTTAAAGATTGCAGTGTGTTCCCTTAATTATATAGATCCAATTTTGTTGTGGTGATGTAAATTTGAAGCGGTGAGGTTCTTTGCAATTACGAATGATATTGATTTTAGAGGCGGAGCATATGCTTCTGGGAAGGATTACAACAATCCATTTAATGTTATTTTTTTTGAGAGGTTGTAATTATTTTATAGATGGTTGAGTTGTTTGTGAATTATTGTTTGTATGTACTTTTCAAATCTGGTAAACAAACTTAAATATAACGAGTACTTTGTAATTATTGGAAAGTTGGTGGGATATTTTTTGAATTAGTGTTAGTGTGTACATCTCAAATTATGAGAAATTTACTTTAGCAACCAACTATCTGAAGTAATTACAATGTACTACTGATTGTTATATAACGATTCTAAATTTAAACCAGAATCAATAAATAATTTCAAATACAACCTAATCATTTTGTAATATCATACTACTTTTGAGGTTTAATTAATATTGATATAGCTGAAAAGTTAAACAAACACTATCTTATTAAAAAATCAACTCACCTGTTTTTAATATATTCAAACTATTTCTTGAGGTTTAACTCAAACTATTCTAAAACTTGGAAACAACAAACAAGCAAAGTAGCAGAATTCATTTTCAAAATTTTCGTACATTGTTATCGGCCCCATTATACAAAAAGCACATATTAATATAAAGAAACAAATATTAATAGAGATTAGAAGCTATGCTTTGGCTGAAAAACAAAAAATGCCTAAAATTCAACCTAATTATTAAAAATTCCTTAAGATTTGTTTATATCCGAGAGATACATCAACTCTTCGGTAAATAAAAGAAACCCAATGATTATTTGTCATTTTGAAAAATAATTGTTAATTTATCCTTCAAAGTGGAAGCAAATGCATTGTGGAATTTGAATTACAGAGCATGACAAGCTGTGACTAAAATATAAATATTATTATAAATTACAAATAAATATAAAAAGTTATACTAATTAAATAAACATGAACAACGAGAGCAATGAATAATGATCTTGTATCAAGCTACAAATTTATTGCTTATGATTTCGTTTCTAGATTATTATATCATAGCATCAACTACTCAGATGTAGTTATAATTCCAAAAACAAGACCAATATATTTCAAAAAATTAACAGAGTTATATATGTTATCCTTTCAAAAGTCATGAACCATCCTCCATCATGGGAAAACTGATTCAGACCTGAGGAGACAAGTTTGTTGGTATTTTTCGTATTTTTTATAAAAATTTCGAGAAAGAGGTATTTTTAAGTTAATTTTATTATCATCCTAAAATTGATTTTTTTTAATTTAAAATTAGGTAGTTACGTAAATTACCCTACCATAAATATGTGGATTAAACGAGAGAGATGGCAAGAAACAGAGTGACCTTACCTGTTAAGGGAGGTTTGGATATTGGGCTCATAATTGTGGGCTATCAAATTTATATGTGTTCAAAATTTGGGTCTAATTTGTTTGGAAGGTTTAAATATGTCTTTGAGCCCATTTTAATTGGTATTGAGCCAATATCATTGACCCCAATTTGATCAATTCAATGAAGATAACGAAAAATAGTGAATTTCGAACCAAGTGTCACAGTGAATATCGCCGTTGAATCATTCTTAAAACCAATGCACTAGCCCTCCTTAGTCCATCAAAGTCCATTAAAAAATAGCCTCTATGTAAGATTGTAGTCAAATTTATAGAAAATTTTTATATTTTTATATAAGATTTGGGGGTAAATTTCTGATATTCTTATATATGTTTTTTACCAGCACCCGACCTCAATTGAATAGTTCATAAAATTATAGGATATAATTTAAGGCGCGTACCAAAATATTATTAGTTGACCCCAATTGATAAGTACACCTCAAAAAATTTTAAAATACATTTATTTTTACTAAATTAACCCACAAACACTCCATTTTTATCCCATATAATATAATAATAATATACGAAGGAGAAGAAGAAGAAGAAAACAAAAAGAATAATAATAAAATAAAAGTAAAACAAAACGGAAAAGAAAAAAAAAGGAAAATTAAGGAGAAAGAGAGAACGAAACAGGAAGAAGAAGGAGAAGCTCGTCGGGATATCCTCCGCCGCTGGGATCGATTTGTTTCTAGCCTTCATTGGATTGCAGAACGACGAAGGGATCGACCTAATCGGTTATAATTCATCCACGTTCCTCACTCTCGAAGCCTGCTAGATGCCGGATGAGACGGCGGCCCTCATCGATGCGTATAGAGGCAAGTGGTACTCCCTCCGCCGCAGCAACCTCCTGGTTAACCACTGGCAGGAGGTCGCCGACGATGTCGCGTCGCGCTACCCTGCCGCCGGTGCCCGGAAGATGGCCGTCCAGTGCCGCCACAAGATGGAGAAGCTCCGCAAGAGGTACAACGACGAGATCCAGCACGCCGCCGAGCGCGGCGGCGTCCACCACTTCTCCACGACATGGGCCCACTTTCAGAACATGCACGCCATGGAAAAGGGACCCAACAGCAACCCTACCTCGCCCTCTTCCTCATCCTCCGACGAGGACGCTAACGACGACGACGATGAGCACAAAAACAGCATCAAGTGCATCAATGATCTATACAACCACCGCAACAATAATAATCATAATCAAAAGGGTATTCACGGCGGCTATCAGCAGTCGGTGGATTACGGGTCGTCGCCCGGGTTCCGGGTTAAGATCCCGGGTGGAATGCCGAAGACCTACAACGTGTTCGACGCAATGCACAACCAAGCCCTAGATTTCACAATTTCGGATAGGGAAATAGCTCCAACAAAGATGTATTTTTCGAAAGAAGCAAAATTGGGAAGAGGGTCGGCAAGATTCCAAGGAGAAAGAAAGTCGCCACTGCCGCTAGCGTGGGTGGCGAGGTGGCAGCGGCTATACAGATGTTGGGAGAAGGGTTTATGAGGATGGAGAAGGTGAGAATAGATATGGGCGGTGGGCCGGCGCTGGTGGTGGTGGAGGTGTGATGATGAGGGCGGTGGCGATATGATAATCAAGATAGTGATAATAATAATAATAATAATAATAATAATAATAATAATAATAATAATAATACACTTTCAATTTTAGTTATGTATTGTTGTAAGATTTTTTTTTAGCATTTTAATTTGCGATTATTTTTTTTTAAAAATATTTTAAAAAGTTAATAATATTTTAGGTTACGAATATCTGCGCCCCATAACTTATAAGACTATATCCAACAGCCTCCCTATAATGGCTTAATGACTATTTTAGGGAGGCAAATGCATTAATATAGCTCCAATAGGCTTCCTACAAGAACTCCCTATTTTAGGGAGCAACTTTGATTCCCTATTATTTTCCTTTTACTTTTATTTAAATTGACTCCCTATTACTTTAATAACATATGATAAAATGTGTATATATAGAAAGTTTGTTGGAGTAAAATTGGAATAGAGAGTCTTTAAAATAGAGAGTTGTCATAAGAAGGAGTCTAATAAAGTAAAATGATAATTATTTTAAGGAGCGAGATTTGTGGAGTTTGATAGAGAGTTTATTGAGTTAGACTATCTCCAAGAGACTCACCAATATAGGGAGTCAAATTAATGATATTTGCTCCAACAGCCTCCTTACGGACTCCTCAAATTTAGGAGTTCCCTACATTTTTTTAAGCTTCTTAAATGTAGGGAGCCAAATATGGTCCCTATTATTATTATTATCATTATTTCTTAAATTGGTTCCCTATAAATGTATGATAAAGAGTTTATTAATAGGGAGTGTGTAGGGAATTTTTAAAGTAAGAAGCTGATATAAGTAAAGAGTATGATAAAATAAAATGGGATATAACTTGAAATAATAGAGATAATTATTTTAGGGAGTAAGACTCAGAGTGCATGATGACAATTTTTTGGGAGGAGTTAGTCTTAGTCTAGCCCTGTCCTGCCAAAAAAAAAATAAAAATCTAGTTTTACTCGAAAAGCGTGACAAATTCATAGAAATGGCGCTGAGGTATCTGATTGAGAGTGAGTGAGTGAGTTGGGGGAAGCGAACTCGAAAATGTTTCTCTTTTTTTTTTTTTTAATGCACAATGCCTGTTTGCGTAGCTGGAGTTGCTGAACACGAACGAAATTGGGAATTTATGATGCTAGTGTGATTGGCTTAATTGGGGTTGGAATTGAAGTTAGGTCTAACTGAATTTCGATTTTGCTGTGGCTGATTAGCTTCTCATGGCTGTGTGCTGTGGTTGGGGGTGACTCCGGCGAGTTAGGCGGTGGTCACACGTTGGTGCTGTGGCGGCGGTGATTGCTGCTGCCGTGACCGGACTGACCTTCAAACTTCGTTTGGTTCAATTCTGGTTAGTACCATTGCTATTTCTACAGTATCAATATGGAGGATATGTAGTGGAAACTTTTACAAATAGATGATTATCAATATTATTAAAGCATCACATCAATCATTAGAAACTGGAATGGTGGATTTCTCCTCAAGATCTTAATTAAGCAAGTTGCTGCCTTGAATCGTCTGAATCTGGCTCATAACTTTGATCTTTCAGCAAAATTAGGATGATTCATTTCAAGATAAATTTGCGATGTTATATTGCATTTACGTGTAAAATGATAGTGTGACATGTGTTTTGGTTTTGTATATGTATATAGGACTCTGTGCCTGACAATTGGTCAAATTTGACTTAATTAATGCAACGGCAAATGATGCAAAAGACACTAGTGAGTCCTCTACGTGGGTGCTGATCGCTCAACTTTGAGCTAAGCAACAAGGTTAGCGATCTTCTTGTTTTAAGTCGCCTGTTTTTACATTTTTATGCATATTCTTGGTGGTGCATCAGAGTTTATATAATTCCTCTGCTTTACAATTTTATTTTATTTTTCTAGCTGGTCCTTTAGTTGGAACTCATCTGCATTGTGTTCGTCCTTGTTTGCATAGTTTGTTTTCTTTAAATCTGTTTGGCCCTTTGTTTGCAGAATATAAAATAGCATTCTAGAACTATGGTAGATGTGTGGGTCAAGTAACTCAATTAAAAATTATCATTAGTATCTGAGAAATACCTTTCGATTTTTTTTAATAGCAATTTTTCATACATAATACCACGGTTTATTAAACTGTCGAAAGAACGTCGCATGGAAGTTATTGCTCATTGTTATTGGGATAACAATTCATTGACTCTTTTATCATTATTTCTCTTTCTTGATATCAAAATTTAGGAATTGATATTAAAAATCTTGACTAGATTTGGACTTGAGTTCTTCGAAATCCAATTCAATTTATTACATAGCTTTTTTTGTGGGTATCGCAGTTGGAAAAAATGAAATTTCTTTCCGTTAATCCGACAAAAGTGAATAGGGACAGAAATTAATACAAACAGGGTATTAATTCTGTATCTGAGCACTTTGTCAAACCTAGCCTCCCAAAGCCTTTGGCCCTTCTTCAATTGCAGATATGAAAAAATTCGAGGAAGGAAACAGTAGTAACCTCAACCTGCCAAATTCCATCGACGAAACCCTAGAACCAAACGACGATGTCGAACGGGACAGATCTGAATCCAACAAGAGGCGTAAACTCGAAACCTCCACCGAAAATGAGGAAAACATTTCTGATGCTGAAGATACGGCGGTGGTTGAAGGAACTGAAGAAAACGATAATGACGGCCATGTGTTGGTCGAAAGAGCTGAAGAAAACAATAATAATGACGGCCATGCGTTGGTCGAGGCTGACATTGATGAAGGGGATGGGATACTAATCGAGGAGGAGGCTGAGGAAGAAGACGATAGCGACGACTATGATGACTACAGCGATGACGATGATAGCGACTCTTACTACTCAACTGACGACTCCAGTTATGACTCAAGCAATTGCTCGTTTTTCAGCGACGAGCCCTGTTGTGCTGACTCGGACTCGAGTGAGTTATCTGATGACAGCGACTCGGAGGATATCAATTTCTATTAAATCTGATGGTTATTGCGTTGAAACGATAATTTGTTGGTCTTTTGATTCTGTGCCTTAACTTTTTGCGTTTCTTTATGTGCTGGTTTTGTGTTGGTTTTCATTTAGTGATACGTAATGAGATTTAATTTCTATGTTTGAAGCTGTTTAAAAGGGTTAGTTATGTGACTATAATTGAAGGTCAGGAGAAATCTTAGGAAGTCCGATAATAGGTGAAGACTGAGATGAAAACCAGATAATTGAATGCTGTTCATTTAATGTCTTGATTTGTTGTTCTTTTTTGTGGTTCTTTCTGGATCCATTGTACGACACTTAAACTGATGTTTTTGTTGTTTTCATTATGATAAAACAGTTCAGTCGTAATCTTATGACTTTCTCATTGTCCAATTAAATTTAGGGTGCAAATGCATCAGGCTCTTGTTTCCTTGTGGTATTGTTGCAAATGGTCTATAACCACTGAAGTAAAATAGCTTGAGAATATATGAAACAATTTTGATGAAATAGTCCTTTATGGTATTACCCTACGTGATAAGACCTGATTTGATTGGTCGTTAGATACACAGGTGCAATAAGAGAATATTCAGAGGTCCTTATAAGTATGATAGCTGCAGAGTTGAGAAATAACAAGTGAAAAATATGCAGGATATGGTAATCTAAGCGAGTCTCTGCATTCATAATGTAGGACCACGTTTTTTCTTTTTTTAATTAGCTTGGTTCAAAGTATATTCTCCTTGAATTCTTGGTGAGCTATGGCCGTAGATTGGGATGAACACATGATTTCTGGCCGTTTACTTTTCACCAAGGGAAAAAATTATATAGTCTTCTGTATTTGTAACTATCTAGCTTGAAACTGGTGCAGATTTTGATGAATATATATATATAATTTCTTTTTCCTGATCCATGGAGTTATGACTGTGATGGGGCGTTTGCCATTATCATGTTATTGAGGCTTGATAGTCCTCATTCGTTGTTGAAATGTTATCAAATAATCTGATTAATACCCTTGAACTCACACAATGTGAGTTTGCCATTCAAGGGTTGTCAACCCTTGAATGGTGAAATAAAAAACATTGTAAAGACACCAAATTGATGCTTCCACACAAAATTGGTGTGTGGACCATAGCCCCCAAATCCATTTTCTGTGTCACAGAATTAACCATCTCTTGAAATTGAGGTCCTTCCAATGGCATTATAGAATATCGGACCATTTTTCTACTTTTTTTTTTCTTTTAATAAATAATACACTTTGCTACTTACACACACCCCTAATTGTCCAAATTACTCGTTCTCAATGAAAGAGGTGAAATTCGGTAGTGTTGGATATCGATGAAATTTAATCTAAGTGGTAGTATCCAACACGAATTTAGTCGAAGAGGAGTGAAATTTCATCGATGTTAATATAAAAACTCGGCCGTTGCCCTTCCCACCGATTTGGGGTATATCTTATTTTTGGATTTTGTGGATATGGTTTCTGTTTGGTTAATCAAATTCATTTTTGAATCAGCCAACTTCAGTATTCATTTGTGAAACAGGTTTTATACCGGTTGTACGGGTGTTGACTTCGAGGACGATGAAGTTTGCGATCGCGAGGCCCAGTGGCTCAACTGTTTTCCCGAGGGTCGCACCTCTCTGACCACCTTAAATCTTGCATGCCTCGAAAGAGAAGTTGACGTAACAGCTCTCGAGAGACTGGTCGCGAGAAGTCCTGACATTACAAGTCTTGAGATCAGGGATAGCGCTTTTGGTGATGTGGCGCTTCTGGCGGGCGTACGGAAGTACTAGACAATGCGATCCCTTTGGGTGTCTTACTGTGCAGTGACCTTTGGGGGTGCAAGGCTCTTGCGGAGAAGGTCCTGAGACTTAACCTGGAGGCTATTAATGAAGATGATAGATCGTGGATAATGTCTCTGTTAATGATGATAGGCGTGGTGTCAAAGTTGTACTTGTATCAGATGTTGGTTGGGCCTTGGAGAGACGCGCCCGATTTTGTTTATACGTTGTAAATATATAAGTATGATAGCGGGATATATGGTTATTTTCTAATCTATGGAGTTATTGATGATAGATTTCCTCATTTGTTGTTGAAATGCGTTCACATAATATGAGCGACCTTTGCATTTTTAAGGGCTTGTTTGGGCTAGGGTCCATTAGGATTCTGAATCCTAAAACTCAAAATCTTGGGGTATAGAGAATTATGTGAATTGTAAGAATCCTTGTTTGTTGTAGGATTGAAAAGCCTTTGAATTTAATTCCTTTTTTTTTTCTGGCCTTGGTTATTTGTTAAAAATACAAATGCATATCTTATTGTGTATTGATTTTTTTCTTTGTTTAAAGTCAAAGTTTGAATCTTCATATTTTTTCAGGAGTTCGGATTGGGGGGTTCTGTTGATTTTTTGATCTGTTAAAGATCATATGATCTCCTGTTGAACAAAAAAAAAAGTGCCAATTTCTCGTTGGAGTAATTGAATCTCCTTTAGCCTCCAGGTTTCTGTTGTATTTTATTTCTTCAAGGTACGCTTTTATTTACAATCTACATTGTCATGCTTTATTACAATTGAATTTTATTGCTTCCTCAACTGATTCTATATATTGAGTTAGGTGTATAATATCTGAAAATTTATTTGTAACATGTAGTTTAGTGATGTAGCTGCACTTGCTAGTGGATCCATCGTTTTTCGCTTTATTTAGTGGTTCGTGTGATTTCGAGATTCGGTTGTTGTTCAAATACGGTATATATGTGAATAAAGCTTTGTTATTTGGTTGGAGTAGATTTGATTGCCTGAAAATCGACTGTTCGATCGTTTTGTACTACGGGCCGGGCCGTGGTTTTGGTTTTCTGGTTTTCGCAATGCTTCTGTTTCTGAGAAAATTATCAGGGAAAGGCACGTCATAGAGGGAAGAACTGTGAGTCGTGAATTTTCACGTTTTGCACGAAATTTCCGATTGAATTTAATGTTGCATTCTTTTGTGATTTAATTGTCGAATATGGTGTAATGTCATGTAGAATATATTTACATTTGCATTCTTTTACAAATTTTGTTGTCACACCGATCTTTTTAAGCAATTTATAGTGCTCTCATTTTTATTTATTTATTTATTGACCTGGGGATATGTCAACTATTACTTTGCATTGTGTGTGTTTGTCAAAAACATTGCCAAGATACAAAATTGATGCTTGCACCCACACTATATTTGGAGAATGATAGGATATAGGTGGGGGGTGGAGGTGGACCATAGCCCCAAAATCCATTGTCTGTTTCAGACTTAATCATCTCTAAAAATTGAGGTCCTCTTCCTATTGCCACTATACAATTATAGGACCATTTTTAACTGCGCACATAGCCATGCGCCTCCGTAATTATTAGACATCAAAGAGTTTGAGCACACTATTTCTTGGATTCATATTAATTCAATTGTCATTACATACTGGATACCTTGTGATATGGACTGCATGTGATTATGGTGCTAGTATTTGTTAAAGGGATAATGCATAAAATTATGGACTGAAATGGATTGTGATCAATGGAGGATAAGAGTTATAGTTCACATGGGTGCAATTCTTGCAAATGATGGCAAGAGGAGGCATATGAAGATGGTCTCTATCATTATTATTCATTTAAAACACAACTTTTTGGATGCCTTTCTTTCTCAATAATGTTTCTTCTTGTAATCATATGCAAGTGGGGGGGACATTACCATAATGTATTAACTATGAAATAATTTAGTCTTTATTTCTTTCTGTTTTTCCCAATTACATTTCGTCCTTCTCCAATTGCCCTGTTTTTTAGCTACCCTGTTTAATATTAATTAGAACTGATGATTCTCCTGGATTCTGTAGCTCATGCCAGACAAGGTTTGTCAGCCCACAAACCACCCACTAAGTTTTCTCCCTTCTTTTTTCTTTTTTTCTCTTTAATAATTATGCTCTTATATAAATAAATAAATCATAGGAAACTCATGTACCTACAATCATTCAACTGTCTTCAATATTCTGATTCCTCTGAAAAATAAAACTCATGACATTAATTTGAAAATTGAAACCCTTCTCAGAATATCTCTCTACAACTTATCGGCGGTTCATGTCAAACGAGTTGGTATAACTTGCCAACTATTCGGAAAATAGTCCACTCGCCATTTTTTAAGACCACATATTTTCTTTTTCAAAAGAAAAATGGAAAAAGGAAAGAACTGTGAAGCAATAGTTTGAACTTTTAATAGGTACTTAATTAATTACCTAGGAAGCACGAATACTTTGAACATGAAGTACATACGTATTCGACACTGGTTAATACATATTTGTACATTTCTGTAGAGTTTTCAATTGAAAGGTAAGAAATGATTACTTTTATTGGTTATATTTCTGACATATTTTCCGTGTGTTTATATACATTTTAGATTGAGTATTTATAAAATTTAAATTTAATATGATTGAAATATTTTTTGAAGTGTGCTTAATAAATATACATTCTCAATAATCTCCCTTATATATTAATGCAAGATTCTCCTATCATATGTGTCTCTTTTCCATACTTTGTTAGCTTTGAGAAAATTCTGGTGCTTTGTTGTCACTAAAATATATAAACTTAAATTTGGATATCTAATCCTAATATAATGCATTGAGAATAACATTAAAATTTATATAAAAAATTATTGTTATGCTAAAAATTAAAAAAAGAGAGAGAGAGAGAGAAAAAGAAAACAACAACAAAACTAATAACAATAAATTATTACACATAGGAAAGTAAATATTACAATATATTCCGAATCTCCTTATCTAATTCCAATAAAATGCATTGATAAACACATTATATATCTATATGAACAAATTAATGTCTTACGCAAAAAACTAAAAAAGAGAGTGGAAACAAAAAATAATAATAAAATAATATTGCGTATACTAAAAGTTAGATATACGGCGTTTTTAATAGAATTATCAGTATTTTATAGATTTTAATTTTTTTTATATCACATATTTACATGCGACACACGGGTGTTGTATATTTTACATTTTTACAAACTCAATTTTCTTCGAGTTCCTTTCAAGTATAGGGTATTTATTTCATGATCCCCGGGTAAAAATAATTAAAAATTATTTATTGTGAAAACCAGTGTTAATGTAAGTAGGACAAATAATGCTTGAATTTATGTGTAGAAATTATTTATTGTGAAAAATAATATTTGTGTAAATAGAAAAATAATATTAGGATTCGTGTATCATTTTCAGTATTATTCTTTTAGTATTTTTAATTAGTATTATTATTTTTTAAATCCCACATAATATGCGGGTATTAAACTAGTATAAAAAATACTCCCTCCGTTCCTAAATAATTGTCGTTCTGAACTCTTTCTCAGTTTTCATATTAAATGACGTTTAAGATATTTATCATCTTTTCTGTCTATTTTATCCCTATCACAATCCTAATAAATTCTTTATTTTTTAACTTATCAATAATATTTTGTAAAAGATAAGTTTTAGAAAATACGTAAGTATGATAGATGGATAAAGATAAATAAGATTTTTTTTATGTAAAAGATAATTATAAATATTTAAGAGGTTGGTTATTTGGGGCAACTTAGTCAGATTACACAATTCTTAATTATCTCATCCTAAGCCAGAACGTCATTTATTAAGAATCGGAGGGAGTATATAATTATGTGGGTCGTCTAATTGATTTAGAGCCTTAAACCAAACTTTATTTGGGCGTCTATTCAAAATAAAATCAAATTTATGTGACGAAACTAAAAGATTTTCAAAAAAAACAAAAAAAAAAACGTAAAAGTCACAATGGAAAGTAAAATAAAAATTAGATGACTCTTGAGAATTTTGTATGGGCCCCAAGCGGCGATTTATATGAACTATACCCGGCCGCTATTGAGTACTTATTTATAAAATATATTTTACTAGTTTAACACATTTATCAAAAATTAAACCTAAAATATTTAAAAATTAAAATTCAAAAAATATCGTATTCTCGACGTATTATTATCATGTTTTGATTCAAATATAATCACTATTTATAATTTTTTTATTAATAAGTAATTTTGTATTTTAATATTTAAATTAAATTCAATAATTCTATTTGTATACAAAAAATTAAAAAAATATCATATGTCTAATATCTATTAATTAATTATTATTATTAATTAATTATGTATTTTACTATTTAGATTGAATTAATTATTAATAAGTTCTAATTACATACTTAGAAGAATTCAAAATACGTCTTATTCTCACCCCATGTTTCATTGTTTCGGTGTCTAATCAATATTTTTTAATTATTATTATATAAAATTATATTTTTATATTCAGATTTAATTCGTTATAATATTTACATACTTAAATTATTACAAATAACTCATAATTTATTTAGTATATTTGAAATTATATAAATACAACTATTTCAACTTTTATTATGAATAAAAAGAGAAATACTTGTATGAGGCCGGTTTTATACATTGAGACCACTTTTACCAACTCAGTTGCCCTAGTCCGTTGCCCAACTCGCCCGCTGCACGACCCACCCCCTAACCCTATATATATATATATATATATATATATATATAAAGCCATTCATTGCAGCCCCAGCCTCCCTCCCCTCAACTCAGTTTCTCTCTCGCACTCATACTGGTCACCGCTGTCGGCCACCGTCTTTCGGCAATGAAATTTAACATAATTATATCATTTGAATTGTAGTCCCAGCCCCCTTGTTTTAAATCCAAAATTGGATTTTCGATCTACTATCCTGGTCATCGTATACCTTAAATCAAAATTTCAAATATGTGTAGTAATAGATCCATCAACTGTAGACCTTTTTCTTTTTTTTTTCTTTTTTTTTTTACCTTTCTCATCTCTCTCTCCCTACTACCTTCTGTTGCGGGTGTATTAGGGGCTTGAGATGAAAGCAGTCACTCCACCACGCCTCCGTTTTTGATGTCCGACGATGTGCTTGTGTGGTGTCGATGCGTGTGTGTGCAAATGTTTGTGCATGAATTGTGGGTGTTCACGTGTGATTAGTTACAAATATATTGTAGCATGTAATTGTATTTGATGGTTTCTTGTATGTAAATGAGAGTATTGATTTTGCAATCATTTTTTTTTTGTATTGGTTCATGAAGATATGAAGATTATGGGGATGTGAAGTGTGTATAAGAGAGTTTTAATTTTGTAATTAATTTATTTTATTAAATCACGAGGTATGAGTATGATTGGATGTGAAATGTGTATTGATGTGTTTACAAAAGTGAGTGATTGTGGTGGGGTGCACGGATGATTTGAGTTTGGATTTTCGTTGATATAGTCGGAGTTTTTTATTTATTTTTCATAATTTGGTAGTAAATTGTGATTATATTTAATCGTATTATAAATTGTACTAACATATGACAAACGAATTAAAAGTATAACAGTTTGTAAGAGCATCGCTTCAAAGTATTATTATAGTTATGAGTAAAAGTATTGTACATTACATTAAAAGTATCGCAAGATTAGTTGAAAGTTTCACAAATTAATTTAAAAGTATCACAATAAATATGATAGTTTCATATTAATGTATTACAAATTACAGTTAAAATATCACAACTTCAGTTAAAAGTATCATAATTTGAGTTAAAGTATCACAATTCTACATATAAATACTGCATATTCTACCCATATATGAAGTATAAAAAATTACTATAAAAGTATCACATATTTATTTAAAAACATCACAACTTTAGTAAATAGTATTACAAAGTATAATTAATGTAAAAGTATTACAAAATGCAATAAAAGTATCACAACTTGTGTTAAAAGTATCACAATATTTAGGTGCATATGGGTTTTTTTATCGAGTATGACAAGATGAAGCAAAAGTATTAGAAAACATGTGATACTCTTATTATGTTTTGTGATACGTGATCAAACTTTTGTAATACTTTTAACTATCTAAGTGTAATAAGCATAGATGTAAGGAAAAAAAACTAAATTATAGATAATATGATAGTTTAACTATTTGTAATATTTTAACAATATTTTTATGATACTTTAATTATATATAAAAAAAAGATGTAAAATATAAAATGTGTTACTTTTACTTGATTTTGTGATACTTTAAATAAGTTTGTGATACTTTTAGCTGAATTTGTGATACTTTTAACTAATTTTGTAATATTTAAACTGGGTAAATTATAACTTTTTTTTTCGGCGAGGTTATTTTTTATTTTTTTAATCTGAATTGAAAGTATTGTATAGAGTGGAAATAGAGGGGATGAGAGGTAGTGATCGATCGAAGTTAATTGGCCCGATGAATCGATGTCAATCATATGTCGAAGTTAATGTTTTGTGACTTTTGACCTCAAATCTACGGTGAATCGAGTATTAGATCGTAAATTTAATTGTATATCTAGAACGAGAGAGACGAGATGCTTTCAATAATATAAAATTTTGTAATATATATATATATATATATATATATATATATATATATATATATCAGCAACCGGCGACGGTGGTGGCCGATGGCAGTGCGGCCTTAGTTCGGCGGTAGGGGGAGCACACTTGTGTGTACGTGTTGGAGAGAGAAATAAAAAATTATTATTATTTATTTATTAAATGGATAGATTGGGGCGGGTTAATTAATGGGTTTGTAAAAAGTGGTCTCATGGTATGAGACCGGTCTTACAGAAGACCTACTCATAAAAATTATATTTCATCATATATAAATTTTTTGTTCTAATTAAACATGACTTATTTATATTTTATATTAGGATAATAAAAGAAGATTATTTAATCAGGCAAAATATGATAGAAGGAAACTATGTTAGGTAACATATAATAAAATGAAATTTTGAATAAAGGAAAATATAATCCTAGAGAAATATTAAATTAGGTAAAATATAATTAAAAAAATTAAAATAGGTGGGTATATGCTCAGATGACACCAAAATACAAAACTCTTTAACTGTAATAGACGAATCGTCAGCGACATATACATAAACTGGAAAACTCTACATTAATATATAAATGAGATCGTACTTGTGTTCTATTATATCCATGTTTAATACATACTCGTATCTTTATTTCATATTGTCAATCACATAAGCTCGTTTGACCAGAATCTCGAGATGGCAATTAATTAGCTGGTGCAACATAATTATTTTCTTCTAGAAAATTATAATTAATTTTGTTCTATATGTTTAGTATAATTTAAAAAAAATTGTCAAATAATTCTCCAAATAAGGATTTATTTATTAAATAATCTTGGATCAAACTTTAAGTTAAATGATCACTCATTTTTGTTAAATAATCTAAAATTATGACATGAAAATACCACAATACCCTTACCATTAAAAAATAAAGTAATAAAAATAAATCAAATAAATAAATAAATATAACAACAACAACAACAACAACAACAACAACAACAACAACAAAAAATAAATAATAATAATTAGGACAGCTGCCATTCCGAAAAAAATTTCGGCGCTTTTTATTTGGATAAACAAATTCTTACTCTACGTGAGAACTTCTTACTTAATGTCCAAAAATTTTGCCAAAAAAATTCTGACTATATCTTCGAAAAGTTATCACTTAATGTTTGACAATCATAAAAATCACCCATTATAATTAATAAAAATTACAAGTGATTATCTTTTTGGCAATTGCATGTACTAGTTAATTCTAAATGCTAAATTGAAAGAAATCATCTCAACTTCAAGCAACTAACGAGCAGATTCTCAGTTTGGAGAAATCTAAGATTTACTTTGACTCTTTGGTTACTCCTGCAGTCGCTCATCGCATCTGTCAAGTATCAAATTTTTCCGCGGGTTCCCTCCCTGCCTCTTATCTCGATGTCCCTATGTTTCGTGGTCGCCCTCGTGCTACCCATCTCTGTCCGATCCTTGATAAGACTTTGGCCAAGTTTGGAACTTGGAAGGGTTCCTCTATGTCTCTCGTTAGTCGCATTTGCCTAGTTAACTCGGTCATTACCAGCACCACGATTCATTGCATGCTTATTCTTAAATGGCCGACCTCGCTTATACGCACACTGGAGACTGCTATTAGAAATTTCGTCAGGTCGGGCGATATTTCTAAGCGTAAGCATTGTACAGTTAACTGGGCCCGCTGTTGTGCCCCTCGTGAGGAGGGTGGCCTTGGCATCCGCTCCATCACCACTGTCAATTCCTCGTTCCTCTTCAAGTTTGCTAATAACTTGCTTAATGCCTTTTGTCTTCTCCGCGTGCGCTA
Source organism: Phtheirospermum japonicum (assembly GCA_014905375.1). Classification (NCBI taxonomy): domain Eukaryota; kingdom Viridiplantae; phylum Streptophyta; class Magnoliopsida; order Lamiales; family Orobanchaceae; genus Phtheirospermum; species Phtheirospermum japonicum. Next base: position 403,786 of record BMAC01000658.1, on the reverse strand, counting down.
TCTTAAGACGAATGGTCCCCCCCGTGCTCATGTCTCCTCGTCGATTTGGGGTGGCATCAGGGGTCACGTTATTAGCATTTTGGAGAATTTTCTTTGGATTCCGGTCATTGACTCCAGAGTCAGTTTCTGGTGGGATAACTGGCTCGATTATTCCATCGCTTCCCGCATTGGCATTCCTGAAACTTTAAAGCCTCACTTTTCTCAGTCTATCGCCGATTACTTCTTCTCTGGGGTCTGGAACCTCACGGAGAGCTTCCTTGTCGCCTTTACCGATATCGTCATTGACATCCTTCAGTTTTCCATTGTCCCACACATCGAGGATAAGCGTGGTTGGTCCACTTCACCTCCTGGGGACATCTCAACCAAGATTGCGTACGACCATCTCCGTCAGAAGTTTCTCAAGGTTCGATGGGGCAGTTGGATTTGGTCCTCTCATATTCTAGCCCGGCGTTATATTACTGTTTGGAAGGAAATCTCTAATCGGTTCGGTGTCTTCGACGTGATCCGCAGGCGGGGGTTCATTGATCCTTCCTTTTGGTGCTTTTTCTTTGAGAGTTCTGATACGGTGATTATATTCTCACGGATTGTCTGTTTGCGCATTACATCTGGAGCTGGATTGAAGATGACACAAAAGTGATTAAAACTACCTGATTTAGTGTGCAGGTACTTTTCCTTTGTAAAGCGCTTTCATCTCGACGATTTGGCACCTCAGGTGCAACTTCGTCCACGATGGAGTTCGTCCTTCCACCACGGAGGCTCTTATTCCCATCTGCTCGCTAATTTTAGAGTCTTCCGCCCTTGATAATGACACGATGGTAAACACTATTTCGGACCTGATCTGTTTGCGCAAATTGGGTGTGCGTGGTAAGCCCGCGCCTCCACCCAACCTTACCCCTGTGTCCTGGTTGCCCCCCTCACCTGGCTGGATTAAGGTGAACACGGATGATAGTGCTTTGGGCTGTCCTGGAGATTGCGTCGCGGCGGACATTTTTCGCACGTGCCGTGGCTTTGTAAAAGGCGGCTTCTCAAGATCGCTAGACCAGGGTTACGCCTTTGAGTATGAGTTGGAGGCCGCGATTATTGCGGTCGAGGAGGCTGATCAGAGAGGTTGGAGACGGATTTGGCTGGAATCCGACTCGACTTATGTGGGAGCTTTTTGTGAAGCGTAGCCTGGAGGTCCCTTGGCTCTTCCTGGCTAGTTGGCGTCGGATTCTCTTTATCACTACCTAAATCGAGTTCATGGTTTCGCATGTTTATCGAGAAGGCAATTGTGCTGCTGACGCGCTCTCCAAATCCGATTCTCCCCATTACGACTGGTTCACATCACCCCCGACGTTTCTCTTAGATCTGGTGAACGATGATATTTTGGGTAAAACGGTGTACCGTTCATCACAATCTTGACATCAGCCCCTCCACTGGCAGTTTAATCTCGGTCCGGCAGAGGACATTGGTATTACTGCTCTTTAGATCACGGCTTGCTTGTTGCACCTGATTTTTACCTTTAGTCGACCTGTGGCTTTTAGCGTTCTTTATCGCTATGTTTTGTTCCTTCTACTATTGGCATTGGGAGAGTATTTTTTCCTCTACGAGAGCTTCTCCCACAAGGGTGGGGTTACCTCGAGAGATTTTAATGAGGTCTGAACATATGCCTTTAATCAAGAAATAGACGTCGTCATCTGTGTTTGTATAAATGGTTTTTTTTTTTTTAATAATTAATACTTTATTTAAAAAAAAAAAAAAGCAACCAACGAGGTGTCAGACTTTCGTGTATTCTAGCAATTAATCATTGAATATGAATAAGATCAGCAATTTATCACGTATGTGCATTAATGATCCTAATAGATATAAAATGACGTCGATGTAAATATGATATCATGACTACGAGGTTTATTAATATTCAAATTTTCACAAATTAAACTTATATATAAGTTTGTTTTGGGTTGGGGCATCTATTCATTAGAACAACCGCAAATGTTAAAATCTATAATATTTGTGAGCCATTTGAATTAAATCTGATTAACAAAATTAATTACACTTGGCTTTTAGAAGTCATAATTTATTAGTCTTGGCTTTTAGAAGTCATAAAGTTAGACTTGAGATTGCATGTTTTATGGTTTCCGTTAATTCCCACAAATAAATAATTAACCGTCATATTCAAAGTGATATTTCGATACCCACCACAACATTTCTCTATAAGTGGTATAAGCATGTTTGGAGAATCATTTCTATTATTATACGTTCAGATTTTTTACTTAATATTCAAAAATTTCTTGTTTTATAATGTTGTTATCTATTATTATTTATTAAACACAATTTTTTCTTATTTTTTCTGGCAATTTTTTTTTATTTGATAACAAATTATTATTATGTATTTCTTACTTAATGTCCGAAAATTTGTTACTTTATATTAGAAAAAAAAATCTTACTTTATGTCTAAAAAAGTAAGAAAATTTATTACTTAATGTTCGGTTTTTTTTTGAACTTTATAATAAAATTTATTACTTTATATTTTTATGGAACAAAAAAAAAAAACTCTAGGCAAAATAAATATAAATCTCGTCGAAAAACTTTTCTGGCAGGCGCTTTAAAATTCCCCGGCATTCGGATAACCGGGGTGGGTTAGGGTGATGGTGATAGTTATTGATATTATTATTATATTATTTATTTTAATATTATTATTTTAATAGTGCGTGATTTTGTACGTGTATCTTTAGAGTTGGACTATTTAATAATTTGTAAATTAATTTGAGTACTTTACATATTTCATAGGGCGCGGATATACACACCCCAATAATTTATGAGTTAACCCAAGTGATAAGAACACCCCAAAAATTTTTAAATTTTTTATTTTTTTTTACTAAATCAACCCCACAAACACCCTATTTTACCCCTATTTAATATAATATATAATATAATAATAAACTAAAATAAAAAGAATAATAATAAATTGAAAAAGAAAAGAAAAGGAAAGTGAGAGAGGAACAAACTGCAAAGAAGAAAGAAAATGCAGGCAGAGGAGAAAAAGAGGGGGAAGAAAGAGGAAAAAATTGCTTTGAAAAATCCATATAATTTACCGAGAGGAAGAATTGAACGGGGTGAGCCATCAAACGTACGAGATAAGTTTCTCATTGAGTTTGATTCACTTATTTAGGTTAGGGTTTGAAGTTTTTGAAAAAACTACCGTGTTCTACTCTGGTTCGTAGAACCAGAGCCATCTGTTCGGTCGAAAATTTCGAACATATAGGCCATGTTCATAAATATCATTCGAACAATATGCAAGTGTTCAAATAATATATTCGAACATATGTATAATGTTCGGTCAGAACTTTCGAACATACATCAATTGTTCATTAAAACCAGATCGAACATATTCGCGATTTTCAACCCAATAAATAGTAATACACCCCAAAAAAGAGAAAAAAAAAAAACTGACTAAAACAGATAGATGTCAAGAATAATAACATTATTCATCTTGTTCTTATCACTATCCTCCATTCTTACAAGTTTTAATGTGATTTTTTTTAGGTATTGAAACAGGTTTTGGGGATGAAAAAGAAGTTACGAGGATTTAATATTTTTTCTGTTTTGGGGTCAACTAATAGTATTTTGGGGTACGTATATCCGCACATGGTATATATATATATTAATGTTTATATAATTATATTAATTTTATTTTTTTAGTTTTAATTATATATTGTGAGTAGGGTTATTTCAGTCTTTTCATTAAGCCCTATCTTTGTCTAAAATAATTTGGGGTAAACTCATAAGTATTTGGGGTGCGTATATCCGCGCCCTATTTCATATTTCTTTTTTTTTTGGCAATTGCTCTAGAAATTAATCCTCCTATATTATTGGCTAGCTGTTTAGTTTTACTATCCATCCTGGTTATAGATGTCATTTTCCTTCAAAGGTTATGAAATCCTAGCAATTTAATAACATAAATCCAATCATTTAATCATGTCTAACATGGGACAGTTCATCTTGCCCTATCAACTTTTCGCTAAAATTTTAACATTTTATTTTGTGGTTCCAGTATATTGCAATCCAAACCACAAAGTTGAATTAAAAAAATCAATAATTAACTTCATATTAATACTCTTATGAACATCTAGAAGCTAAACTTAATTAATGCTTACTGATAGATTAGTTGTATACACTTATGATAAACAATTCAAGAACTAGACTTAGACTTGGGACGAATAGATGAAAAGCAGATAAAATGCCACAATAATCTCGTATTTGGTCATTGCAATCGTAGGATTAGTATAAAGTATAAACCTATTTTCTTATGCTTTATAATTTAAGCGCGATGATCAAACTTTTTGAATTTTAGATAAAAAGGTTAATTAAAATAATGTATGTAACTATTACACGACATCCAGAGAAATAAACCATATTTCATTATCAACCTAGATATATAATTTTGTTATAAGTCCAATAAAGATGCTCAACCCATATATTCATGATTACTATATAAGATCTCCCACCACATCCACATCTGACCATAATTATATTAATCTACTTCTTTTATTATATGGGAAAAATAGTAATACTAAACTCAAACCACAGAAATAGAGTTCGTAGCAAAATTGAACCAATTTACTGGCCCACCTACTAACATGGCCCCCCAACATTGCGTCCTTATTTTTCAAAAAGAAGATATTACTTTGATATCTTAATTTTTCTCCAAATAACTAAAATTATTGACCAAATCCTACGTAATTTCAGCAATATCAATAAATTAAGAAAAGAAAATCTCAGTTTTTTGTTTTTGACAAAAAGGAGTGATCACCAATTTTCTCTCGAAAAGAAAGAAAAAAAGGAGAATAATCAGCGAACACACATAATAATTATCTTGGAAATCAGAAAAAGCAAAAAAGAAAAAAGAAATGTCAGTCTCACAGAGTCTCGCGAGTAGAAAGTTACTACCACTCGCCCAAACAGAGGCGCCAGGGGTGGGCAGATGCCCCCACATGGGTATGTTTTTGTTGCAGGTAGGAGCGTGGGGGCCACCCCCGCGAGTAGGGAATCAGCAACCTTATCAACAGCGTGGGCACTTCTGTAATTTCAGCCTTTTATGAGGTCCCAATTCCCTGAAGACGTTTTTGGCGGAGAGCTGATTTACACATCGAAACCAGGGATATACACACATGCCCTTTCAACGGTCAAGATTAACCCTCTTCACTTTCCATACACAGCACTCTCGCCGTTGATTTCCTTTAACCGTAGTCAAACTTCAACCACGCCTGGTTATATTGATCTATATTGATCTCCTCCCCCTCTCTCTGTCTTTTCTCTGATGATGAGATGAGTGTGTTTCAGCTTTAGCTTTTAACATGACTGAGTGGGTGAGAGAGAGTGGATATAGAGAGAGAGAACGATGAACGGAGAATAGTTTCTCTGTTTTCCTCTCCTTTTTTTCCGATTAATTGAACTGATTTGTGTTTGTTTTTCCTGCACAAAATGATTATTTGTATCGTAGTTGCTAAATAATGGAATTTTTTTTATCAGATCTGTGGGTTTCGATTCCATTTGTTGTTCCTGATTTTATCTTGTGTTTACACCTTTTGCTTTTTTCTTTTTCTGTTCAACTCAGTAATCATCACCTTTTGATACTTGGATGATGATGATGATGATAAATGAGCTCAGAATAATCTATCTTTCCCTTATCCAATTATATTTTCAGCTCTCTTCTTACTTTTTTTAGCTCAACAATGATTTTCTACAGTTCTCATTAGCCTCATTTCTCTCAGATCTACTCTGTAATTCTAAGAGAGTTGCAACTCTTGAGATTTTTTGAGCTTCATATTTTCCTTGAAAATAAAATAAATATAATAACTCTTCAGATCCGTTTCATCTTAGATCCATCTGAAGTAAAATAAATCGTTTTCCCTTTTTCCACTCCAAAATCCAGAATTGTAAGTAAATCAGTTCGTCATCGTTGACTTAAAAAACCCTAATTCCGAGCCGGATCAGATGTGTCTGTTCCAGAATATAATGAATTACTTCCCGGAGGAGGTGTTGGAGCACGTGTTTGACTTCGTGACGTCGCATCGGGATAGAAATGCGGTGTCTTTAGTATGCAAATCGTGGTACAGCGTTGAGAGATTTAGCCGTGAGAAGGTTTTTATCGGCAATTGCTACGCCGTGAACCCGGAGCGTATGATTTCTAGGTTCCCTAGGCTTAGGTCGTTGACTCTGAAAGGGAAGCCCCATTTTGCAGATTTCAATTTGGTGCCTCATGATTGGGGCGGGTACGTGTATCCTTGGATCGAGGCGATGGCTAAGAGTGGGATAAATCTGGAGGAGCTTAGGTTGAAGAGGATGGTGGTTTCCGATGAGAGCCTTGAGCTGCTTGCAAAGTCCTTTCCCAATTTCAAGTCTTTGGTTTTAGTCAGCTGTGAAGGGTTCACTACTGATGGCCTTGCTGCCATTGCATCCAATTGCAGGTATCTTATTATTTTATTTTTTTTATTTTTTATTTTCTTTAAAATTTGTCTTTGTACATTGGGAATTATTATCCATGGTTTGTTGAGCGTGTGGAATTTGTTGATATTTTATTCTCTAGGTTAATCAGATCATTTCTGTATCTGCCAATTTTAATGAGTTTTGTCCATGGAAAATGATTAGACTGATTAGATTTATGCATCTGATATGTGTGAATAAACTCATGCCTGGAAAGTGAATAGCTTACAACACGTTCTCACCTCCAAAGGTTAGGTATTGGATAGTGATGGTTGACTTTCCTGAAACAGGCATCTTAGGGAGCTCGACTTGCAGGAAAATGAAGTCGACGACCGTAGGGGCCAATGGCTCAGTTGTTTTCCAGACACTTGCACTTCTCTTGTCACCTTAAACTTCGCGTGCCTCAGAGGAGAAGTCAACGTAGCAGCTCTCGAAAGGCTTGTTGCGAGGAGTCCAAACCTTAAAAGTCTCAGACTCAATCCCACAGTGCCTCTCGACGCTCTTCACAAGATTTTGGCTCAAGCCCCACAATTGAGTGATCTGGGCACCGGTGCTTTTGTCCACGACCCAGATTCAGAGACCTGCAGCAAATTAAAAAACGCTATGAACAAATGTAAATCGGTTAGAAGCTTGTCCGGGTTTCTGGACGTCAACCCGCGCTGTTTGCCAGCTGTCTACCCGATCTGCACGAATGTGACGTCTTTGAACTTGAGCTATGCGCCAGGAATATTTAGTAATGAGCTGATAAAGCTAATTAGCCACTGCAAGAAAATCGAGCGCCTATGGGTTTGTTTTTTTAATTAACCTTGTTCATTATACCTATTTGTTTTATGGGTTTTCCTTTTAAGTAGTGAAGGTCGGAAGTGTTAAATTAGTATCTCGATTATTTAATATCTCGCTATATGAATACATTTTATCGGTCCATAGCTATTAATTTATAGAGGTTTTACTGTATTATGCAGATATTAGATACAATTGGAGATAAAGGGCTAGGTGCTGTGGCCTCTACATGTAAAGAGTTGCAAGAGCTAAGAGTTTTCCCATCCGACCTATACGGCGTGGGCAATGCCGGCGTAACCGAAGAAGGGCTAGTCGCAATATCAGCCGGCTGCCCAAAACTAAACTCAATTCTCTATTTCTGTCAGCAGATGACCAATGCTGCCCTCATCACCGTCGCGAAAAATTGCCCCAACTTCATCCGCTTCCGTTTGTGCACCCTCAACCCAACCATACCGGACGCAGTTACGAATCTACCCCTCGATGAAGGTTTCGGGGCTATTGTCCAGTCGTGCAAGGGTTTGAAGCGATTATCGGTCTCGGGCCTGTTGACTGATCAGGTTTTCCTTTACATAGGAATGTATGCCGAGCAGCTCGAGATGCTCTCGATCGCCTTTGCTGGGGATAGTGACAAGGGAATGTTGTATGTGCTGAACGGGTGCAAGAAAATGAAGAAGCTCGAGATTAGGGATAGCCCTTTTGGTAATTTGGCGCTTCTGGCGGACGTGGGAAAGTATGAGACAATGCGATCCCTTTGGATGTCGTCCTGTGAAGTGACCTTTGGAGCGTGCAAGACACTTGCGGAGAAGATGCCGAGGCTTAATGTGGAGATTATTAATGAAGGCGATGAGATTGAGTGTAGCCCGGATGATAGGCATAGGGTCGAGAAGATGTACTTGTATCGGACGTTGGTTGGGCCTCGAAGGGACGCGCCTGATTTTGTTTGGACGTTGTAAGATGCGTCTTGAGTGCGTTTACTGTCGATTTTCCTCTTTGTATCATCATGTAGCTGTAGGATGTTTAGACGAACCCATTTTATGTATTTCTAGTTTATTTATTTACTGGTGTTGGATTATGTTAAGGTGGTTCAATTGTTGAACTTTCAATTTGTACAATGCTTTTGTTAATATAGACAACTTTTAACCTCCAGTATTTGCAAGAATGATCCTTTCTATTTTCTAAGCATGATCCTTTCGGTTTGGTTTGGAACATAACTAAGGTACTGTTCTTTTATTTCTTTAGGAAGAAGTAGAGATGTTAAGCAAAAACGAGGCGAGTTAGAGCTCAACTTCGGTCAGAATTCCTAGTTATTCAGTATTCAGTCAAGCAAGAGCCTAGTGTGATAATCCAATACTCGGACATGAAAGTGTAGGAACCCGACGGGATTCCCTTCTTTCTGTTTGATTGGAGGGGAAAGGGCCCGTTGGGTTCTTCGACAAATTTCTTTTAAGCATGGGAGGCTAAAAATAAAAAGTGATAAGAGACTGGCAATCAATTTCAATGTCCTCCTGAAAAACATTTACACGAGATTAAAGAAAATACAAACCCTTTATCAATTAATAATTTTACCATACAATCAAAATTATGTCTAAACCCCACTTTTAGTGACTTAAAAAATACATTACACACAAGAATTGATTTAGTCACTGACAAGAATACAACTAATAGACAATCTCAAGGAAAAAGACTCGAACAATGGTGTTTCCATGAGGCTGACAGAGAGCACTGATGAAAATATGCATCATTCCTCACTGACACCAACACTCAGAAGCAGCACTCCTCTAATATACAACAGCAACAAAGGGCAGCAAAACTGCAAATGGAAACACAAATTAACTACCTTCACAATTGTGCGTCCTTAAAGAAAAAAAAGAGAGATATGTGCGGTCATGGAGATAATCTTCATCAACAAATCAATCAAATAAAGTTGGAGCCTTGCCTGATCGCTTCAACTTAAGAAAGACTTTTTCTCTTTTCACCTTTGTCCATTTTTTATTTTTTAAATTATATCCAAAAGTAGGAAAATTACAGAATATTCTTGAAAACTTAAGAGCTAACGGGTAAATGAGCACAAACGCAACATTTACTTGAATGTTTCAACATTATATACTATATAGTCCAAGTGCCAACAAAGGGCTGATAAACGAGGTTACAATAGCCCCTTGCTGGATAACTAATGACTCTAACGTTCATCTCTTTTTCCTCAAGAAATTTTTATAAAAACTTGTTATAACAAATAATGACTTCATAATTAGGTTCACATGATTCTCACATACTCCACAACCAACAAAATAATTCAAAAGCAAGTTCCTCGTAGTTCGATCATGATTGAACTACGAAAACTTGTCGGCTCTAGTCACATACAACCGAGCTCAATACATTGGGTAAACCAAATACCCAGAAATGAACCAAAACAAGAAGCTGCTAAACTATCAAGGCAAGGAGTAAAATGTTAACACCTCCTATAAACTAATATATGTCATCATTACATGATTTAAATCACTTCACACGATCAAACTTCGAATTATCGAACATAATAGCACATGCCTCATCTCTAATCACTATAAACGCAACAAAGGGATCTAAAGAGAAATTAACATACCAGCCCCGTAAAAAGGAGAAGCAATCAGAGCCATCGTCGTGATGGTGATGATGATCGCAATGGTAAACCTGGGATGCAGGCGGCGGCGGAGGATATCCTTGACCGAAATACCCTTGGTAACCACCCCCCGATTGTGGTGGCGGTGGATATGGATACGCAGACGGCGGAGGATAAGGGTAGCCATCTGGTTGAGGTGGCGCAGATGGATACCCCGCCGGAGGAGGGTACATCGTGCCATAACCTGATCCAAAAAATTTGGTAAGAAATCACGGAATTTCGATTAAAAGAAACGGTGGGAATTAGGAATTTGCTGAAATTAAAATTCATATACAAACTGGAACGAAAATTTACAGAAATGAAAAGGAAAAGATTGAAGCTTGATTGGGGAGAAGAAATTGACCTGGAGGAGGGTAGTTATGTTGGGGAACTTGTTGATAACTCATGATTATTATTATATTCCTCCTTCAATCTTCCCCTGGAAATTGACCTCTGCGATCGAACAAGGAGAAGAATTTCCAGAGAAAGAGGATTGTTTTGCAGTTGACTCACAAATGATGATAAATTACCAATGAATGAATGAGTTACATTTAACAAGAATGTTTTGGGCAATTGTTACGGGCCGCTTAAACTTGAGATAAATGCGGGCCTGTAACAAGGCGTTGATTCAACCCAACCCAAAACCCTAATCAACTACCCATCAAATATTTGTAGGAATTTTAGTAGAGTCCTAATCATTACTAGATGGCAAATTAGAGTAGGTTTTTTATGTGACGGCCACATAAATCTCTTTCGATGTGACGGATCTCAAACTTGTTCCAAACCCGCATCCAACCCGACACGGTTTCGGGTAAACAAGCAATTGATATAATGGGTGCAGAATGGAAGGTCCCATATAAAATTTTCTCACATGATTCAGGCTGGCTAGTTTTCAAGTTCGAAAGTGAGGAGCATCGCCAACATGTCTTGAGTGGAGGACCGTACTCAATTTATGGTCGAACTCTTATGTTAACCATGTTGCTAAAATGCTTCGAATTTGATAAAAACGTTTTTCGATTCATTTCGGTATGGATTAGGCTACCTGGGCTGCCACTTGACTTGTGGAACTCGAAGTCCCTCAGTGCAATAGCATTGGCAGTTGGTAAGCCAATTGTCACCGATATGCTCACTCGACAACGTGAACGTGTTTCCTTTGCTCGGGTCTTAGTTGAAGTTCCAACTCCAGAAAAACTAGTTCATTCTGTTTAGATCCAAATGCCTAATGGAGGCATTAGGGATCAAGAGGTTGTTTATGATCATATGCCAAAATGGTGTGAATAAACGTGCAAAAACTTGGGCACCCTACTCAAGAATGTCCGGTAACGAGGGACACAACTCAATGTTGCAATTTCAAATCATGGAATTATGAAATCTGGAAAGGGCCATTTCAAGCCCAAGACACAAGCGGCAGGCAGTCCAAAGCCATAGAACATGCCACCGGGCCATCTGTGCCATCCAGACCACAACAACAAGCGATCACGCAAGTTTTTAAGCCCATTAAACCTGCTACACGAGGTAAGAATGCACATATTTCTACCGAACAGTCTAGGCCCACGATCGTTTTAGAGCATTCCACTGAAAATGGGACAACACATAGCGTTGATCAACAAACTTTGGATAGGGGCAAGGGTTTGGCCAATCCGACACCATCGAGTAACGAGCAGCGTTGGGACATGGTGGTCTCGACTAGCAAAAATCAAGCTGCACAATAAAAGAGTACCAACGCAACGGGGAAAAATGGACAGAAAAAGAATAACTCGTTCGAGTATTTACCAGAGGATTTCGAAGACACACCGGCTGATTCGATGGCTAAAAAGACTATGGGACGGAAAAGGGACTTGAAGCCGACGTAGTCATATAGAGTTATTTATGTTCGTGCACTATGTTTTATTGTGAGTGTAGTTATATAATGCTTGTTTTGTAGTTCTTCTGGGACTTGGGTTAGGTCAGGAAGTATTTTCCATTTGGGGGAGATTTGACTCCCCCAAATTGCCTCAACCCATTTCTTTACGCATCGTGTTTTTACTTTTATATTTTGTAATACTTGCATACTTTGTATGTTCCCCTCGGTTTTGTTTAATTAATTAAAAAATAAAAAATAGAAAAATTGTAAAAATAGATCAAACTCTATCATTTTAGGCACGTGGGGTGGTTCTCACCCGATTTCGATTGAAAAATATCAACGAGCATGTGCGTATTTACACGTGTCGTGTAATTCGACCAACAACCAAGATACAATCGATCGATCAACTTATTCGATTGAAAATGCGAAGCGACGAAGCCTCATGATTTTGTGAAGGCGGCACGGGGCGCGTCTCGATGTCATGGAACCACGAGTATCGAGTGTTGATCGTTAAATACGATTTTTCTATTTTTTTGAGTTTAAATAAAAAATTTAAAAAAATAGAAAATTAGTAAGAAAGAATCCTATCATTTAACGAACGGGGTACATCTTGATGTCATGGAACTACGAGGATCGAGTGTTGATCATTAAATACGTGTTTTCATTTTTTTAATTAAAAAAACCCGAGGGGAATGATTTCCCCTCCAGATTTATTAATCTTTACTGTTGTAACTTGAGAATCATGTATCAATTGAATTGTAATTATTGTATTATTTTATAGGATATTTGTTTTTATTGGGACACGGACGAGTGTACTGTACATCAGATAGAGAAAGCATTTAAGGTAACAATGTCACAATTATGGGAAGTGGCTGAACGAGTATAAGCAATACCATGATTCTCATTTTGGTCAACTACCGACATGCGTTACCGAGGAGGTCTGGAGGTAAATGATTCTGTTATATGTTTTCTTATTAAATTAGAATTTCTTATTTATTACAAATAATTTATATCATCTTATATATCATGCATTTCAACTAGGGCTTGGAATGTTGAGTGGGATAAGTCCGAGAACAGGAGGAGGTTCGAGCAGTGCAGCAAGAGCAGGAGGAGCGAACCTGCTGGTCAGGGTACTGGGATGTCGAAGCATTGGGGGGGGGGGGGGGGGGGGGTGTCTAGATCTACGGTCGATTATGCTTATGATATTGTAAGTAATTTCGATCCACAACATATTATTCGTTTATTTATTTATTTATTTTTAATGTTAATTATTTGATAATTTTATGTGGATACAAGAGCCGAAGACGGGTGCACCAGCCAATACGTACCAGGTTTTTGTACGTACACACAGGATGTACGGTGACACGTGGATCGATGCGAGATCCAGTAATATTAATGTGAGCCACTTTCTTATTTTTAACCTGTTTTTTTGGTTTTAACATAGAATTTACTAACGAGTTGTATTTCAGGAGGAGTACGAGCGACGTCTAGAGGAGGTACGTGCGTCTTCCCAGGATCCGGATAACGAGGTTGACCCTGCCTGAGTTTATCTCGACATCGTCTGGTCGAGCAAGGGCCGACACTACGACACTAGCTTGTTCGGGAAGGTGGTGGCTACAGTGAAGGGTTTTCTAGGCAGCTCTTCTTCTTCCTCCTCCCAGCATGATAGGAACCACGTGAGAGAGCTCGAGGCGCAGCTCTAGGCGCAGAGGGAGGAGTTAGAGGCTACGAGACGAGTTCAGGAGGCGATCCAGCAGTGATACACCGAGTTTGAGCAACAACGCCGAGAGTCTGAGCTACTACATGAGCAGCAGCGCCAGTAGCAACAGTAATTTCAAGCTCAGATGAACGCCCAGATGGCCGAGCTATTAGCTCGTTTCCAGCAGTACCCCCCGCCGTAGCCTCCCCCGTCATAAGACAGTTTTATATTTTTATAAATTTTGTTACTAAACACTTTTGTCAAGAAAAATTTAATAATTGTAAATTTCCAAATATTTTTATAATAATTGATTTATTTATTTGTCTGTTAATTAATGATTTTTTTTTTTAATTCTGGGGGTATTTTAATAAATAAACATGAAATAAATTAATATTTAAATTTTTATTTTAAAAAAAGGGTAAAACCGAGGGGAAAATTCACTCGAAAAAACTGAGGGCATGAATTCCTCGAAAAATTCCAAAAATATATATATTTTTAATATTTTCCAAAACTGAGGGGAATACCAAGGGGACGTGACCCTCGATTTTTCTGAGAGGAATATATCCCTCGATTTTCTCGAGGAGAATATTCCCCTCGATTCTTCCGAGGGCAAGTATACCCTCGGTTTTTTCGAGGTCATATATAATCAGGCCCAAGGGAATTTACTGAAGAGAGGAACTGTCGGTAATCCCCTCGGAAAAATTTACCGAGGGAAAAATTTCCCTCAAAATTTTTTACTGAGGTTTTTTTTTTCTCGGTAAATTGATTAACGAGGGATTTTAGCTTATTACCGAGGGATTCTTCCCTCGGTAAAATACTATTTTTTTGTTGTGTGTTTTCTTAATATCTGAGTGTTAATTAATATTTTCATGCTATTTCTAACTTACAATATTAATTGCAAATACCCATGCTATTTCACTTCATCACAAAATAAATAAAATAAATATAGTTAATTAAAAATAAATAAAAAATAGAAACCAAAATAAGGGGTATTTATTAGATTATATAATTGATTACCAAAATCCCCCCTGAGATTTAGAGTAATAAAAAAAATCTTATTATCTTACAAAATTAAAATTACCCCCAACAGCAGTTTATGATTTCCAAAAGTACAAAAGAACTCAAGTGTATGTATTTATTTGTTAGGTAATATTATATCTAGTGATATTTATAATTTTAAAAGATAAGTAGGTTTTTCTGTGATTAAAATAAATTTTAGGCAATTTTGCAATTAGACATAAATCTTAATTTTAAGATGTGATGCATAGATAATATATTGTTGTATAACTCAAATAAGCTAGTGAAACAAATTAAACTCATCCCAAATAATGTGATATTTTTCATTGCAAAAAAAAAAAGGTTCTCTTGACAATGTGCAGAGTTATCCTGGGTCTGAAACCATGCGACATCGAGCACTGCCAATAACCACGGAAAATCCATGAACTTTTCTTCTTTCTCGCAATATACTCGATCTCAATCGGCACATGCAAGCATAAGAAAATGAAAACTAATGAAAGCATGTCATCAAGTTTAATATGTATTCATATGAAAAATATTATAATACTGATACGGACCAAAATGTCCATACATAATATTATTTGATATATGAGGTTATTTGTGGTAAGCGACCTCATTTCCTGGAGAGGGTGTTCCTCTGGGAGGTGAGCGAGTTGAGTGGTTTCAGTGGAAAAGTAAGCGAGTTGGTTTGTGGAGTAGCGACCTGGAGTATGAGGATGAGTTCTCATATAGGGTCGTGACCTCTTGTGGTTTGAGCTGTATACTTGAGCTCGTTTATGGGCTTTGTGAATATCAAGCCTGCGGGCTTAGTGTGAGTGGTTTATGGGGTCCCGGCGGACTATATGGAAAGAATAACAGGCCCAGGCCTATTCTGGTAATTTATTGAGAGGTTTATTGTTTATGAAAACTTAGTATATAGGAGGAATCCTAATTCTAAGTCAGTTATGGTATTTATGGAATTATGGTAGGAGAAGGTAACCCTGACTTGGGGAGGACTTCTCTTGTCTCTATAAAAGGGGTGCATACCTCTCATTATTTTCTAAATTGGAGTTGTTTTATGATGGATTGATCTCTCAAATTATCTCTCGCACTATCTAACTTAAGCATCGGAGGACCTTCGCCGGGGCTGCCCCCCGTCTTGGCTGAAGGTGCTGTTTTGCAGAACCGGCGAGGTCGCTAGGAGGTTCGTTGAAGGCTTGATATGTCGCGGTGACGTATTCAGAATCTACTTCAGGTCGCTAATCTCTATCTTGAGGTTAGTACCCCCTATATTTGGTAACCCAACTTTTTGGACTTATCAAATTGGCACCGTCTGTGGGAAAGAGGGACATCGAGTCCTTGAGCGAAAGACGTGAGATGCACAATTTTCGTAGGTATAAAATCTGACTGCGCTATAAATTTCAAAAATCGTTTTCTAACGTTTCGTGTTAAATTTTTTACAAAACCTGAGGACCTTTTGAATTACGTTTTGAACGGTGGAGATTGGTTTTTTTGGTGTGAGGGAATATATACAAATTTTCAATCAAAGCAGTTTTTATTTTCGGAAAATCCTGCGCAACATTTTTTAAAATACGATTGTGCATAATTAAACCGTTGGATCAATCCAAAAATTTTATATATTATTCTAAACATATTGAAGTTCAACCGGAACGGTGGAGATTTGAGTTTGATCTCGAGAAAACTTTATAATGAATTTTGAATAGGGCTGATCCTGTTTCCTGAAGATTGTTTGTCTACCTTCTTTTGAAAATTAAGTTATGCACAATTTAGTTGTTGGATGAAGTTGAATTTTGGGTATAATATTTACGATATATAGTGGTCAAATATGAATAGTGGTGGAGATCAGGTTTTGAAGATTTGTGAGCGCGAGTAAGGGTTGTGATGCTTGAGTTTTATTTATTGATTATTTTTATGATCATATACTAACGGACTGAGTAAGGTCTATTTGTTGAGCTTGTATTAATATTGGTTTTTGAGGGTTACTCTATGTGTTGCCTGGGCTTAACCCGGGAATGGTCAACGCAAACAAACGTGATGAGGTCGCGTATCAACCTAACGCAACAAAAATTGAGATAAGTATTTATTTTTTTTAGATGCATTTAAGGATGATGGTATGGTATAATTATATGATCTATATGGTTAGTTGTTGTAAATCGGATTATTTGATTTATTATTGAGAATTGGCATCTGGTTAGGTGGTTCTTTATGGCTTAATTGAATATCTTAATGGGATATGTGGATATGTGTTGGTTTAAAAAATTACGTGTGTACTGTACTTGTGAGTATCAAGTTATTTTGTCCAATTGTTGGTATATCGGGAGGTTTATTGGAATTGGTAAGATAGAGTAGAGATGATATATTATGTGTTAATTAAGAATTTTGAAAAACAAATTGTATGGAAGAGGTTATAATTACAGTGGTTCAAATAATTTTATGTAAGCCACAAATTCTTACATGGGTTCTTTGCATAAAAAATATTTTTTTAAGTTTTGTCATGATGAGATTTATGGATTTGCTCCATCACACACCCGTTGTGGAGTATTTGTAATAAAGTTTTTGGACTAATGGTTTATTACTTGTTGAGATATCATCTGCTTAATTCTAGAGACATGTGATATGGACCATTTGATATGTGATATTGATTATTTGGTATTATATTGAGGGAGTTACCTTTTCGGTGTTACTATTATTTGGGGTTTAATATATATAAAGTTGGTGTACTTTTATTGATAGTAGATGTTTGATCCCATAATTTATTTTCGCATGAGATTTGGATGTTGATTTCTCTTTATATATAATGGCGTATGATGGTATTTATATATATGATTCATAGAACCTCTTGATTGATTTCATCTGATGGGTTGACTTGGTATGAATTTAATGATTCCCATTATTTACCAGGAAAGTGGATTAATTAGAGATGTGAATTGTGTGCTTATCATAATAGTATATTTTAGAAGGAGACTGCAGGCTGATTGTTATGGGATTTGATAGATTGTGGCATTATTTGCAGGATAAGGTTAATGGGTATATTTATATTTATTATTAGTACTTTTGCATGTTGTTAATGGTTATAAATTGATGCTTATAGTTGAAACTTTAAAGAATTTATCAAATCTAGCCTTGTATATGTACACAGTAAATAATGCGAGATGAAAAGATGAAAAACCACTAATCAATCTTGATATGGGTAAATAGGTTGGCAGATTAGGGATAAGGATGGGGCTCTAATTCTTCTATAATTATTTGGTCTAATATCAGTTGATTTAAATGGTTTATTTTATTATTGTTATTGTATGGGGTTTTGTATTGATATTGGTTTCGAGGGTTGATTTATTTTGCGTCACGAAACTGAGGCGAGGAGGTTGCGTATGAATCAAACGCAACAAAATCATCAAAAATCAAGGGAACAAGACCGTTGTCCAGTTTGTTCCCCGAACAGGGAGTTGATTCTAAAATTTTAATGGTCTATTATTTCTACAGTGTTATTAATAAGGATATTATTTATCCAGTGTGATGATCTTTTGCTAGGTACACGGCTTATATAATTAGGAGACCTCCAGGTCGATTTGAGGAGCCAAGTCAAAGTATCCTAAATATTAATGTGGGTCGGTTAATGAGGTGAATGGGCCTGGAGGAACTCAAATGAGAAGATAAGTTTTCTATTATTTGGTTTGGTGGACGTATTTTATATATACATGTTAACCTGTTTGATTGATTGTATGGGTTCGATCGTATGCGTATGACATTCAGGTTCTTTTGGTGTCACACAATTAATTATGAGTTTGGATAAGGCTTAAAATTTGTAATTAGTAGGATAATTATGTTGGGGCTTTTAATGGGATTTGAGTGCTTGGGTGTATTTGGGTTAATGTGCTACTAATTTTTTTTTTTATTGAAAGTGGAAGATGGATTTATGTGGTTTAACACTTGGTTGGGGAGTATTTATTTGATTTTATATGGTTATGAGGATATGCTTATATTTTTAGAGATAATCAAGATTAGTTTTGACTAAATATTAAGTGTTTATTAACTCCCAAGGTATTTGGATGAGTAGGATCGTGAAAACACATTAAGAATTGCTTATTCTTGCACATTCCCGTATGAAAATACTGCACTGCCACACTCTAATAAAACGGTCATAAATCACTGTTGGATTATCCGTTTTGAGATCCGATTTTTGAATTGGAAACTAGACTCGTAGGGATTTCCAGTGGTTTGTAGTTTGGTCTTTGATTTATTGCCAATCAAAGCAGTTTAATCTTCAAAGTTGGTGTATGTATGTTGAAAATTCTTGTGTCAGTTTTGTTTGATCCTATATGGCTTGATGGTGATATGATATTTGTGGTTGTGGGAAAGGAAAATATTTGATTTGAAAAAATGTTTGATTAACATGTTATTGGCGCGAGTAGAGTAAGGTTGCGATATTCGAATGATATTTTCTATGATTATGCWAACRGATTTGGGTGCAGGGCCTATTTAGTTCGTATTAACTTAGGGATAAGTTGTGGGTTRCCCGACATGTAACTCGAAGATGGGTAACCCAATGCGAAGAGKTCACCAAAGTTTAAGACCATGTACCAGRTCGCGCGTCCAAACATTGACAAAAAGGTGATCGGGGAACTATGCTACCTAAAAACAAAAAGGTCGCGCAGTTGGATATTCGAGTAGAGGTGAATTTTCTTATGGCATCAATACGAATACGTATCGGGTACGCTCTTTAAACTCTTGTGAGAGGGACGATTTTCAATTTTATGTCTTACTTATTGGTGTGTGGTTAAACATGGGGTAATAGTTGATTTATGCGGTTTAATATGGTCCACTTAAAGTGATAAAGTTTATTTTGGATGATTTAAATGGTTATGGTTTGTAATTCAATTTAAATGGTTAAGATTTGGCCACATATTGAGTTTATGTCGTATTAATGGTTTGGTGGTTTTATGATATGAGTTACGGAGAATATATATAATTAACTCGTTACGGTCTCCGCGACCTCCTTACGGTCTCATGCGACCTCATTATGTAGAACAAGGTATGGCTTTATGGTTATGAAAATATTTAAGCCTCAACGGGCAGAGATTTTACGGGTTTATGGTTAAATCCCGACGCTTTCATTAGGCCGGTGATGGTTTTTATGGTTATGGGATGACGCTTCTATTAAGTCGGCGATGGTGTTTGTGTTTTTGTGGTATGGGAGAAGGTAACTCTGGACCGGAGGGCACTTCTCCCGACCAGACGAGATTGTAGAAAGATTATGTTTGTGGAAAGATGGTGTTTTTGTTGTACAGGAGAAGGTAACTCTGGACCGGAGGGCACTTCCCCGATCAGGCGAGATTGTGGAAAGATTGTGTTTGTGTAAAGATGGTGTTTTTATGGTACAGGAGAAGGTAACTCTAGACCGGAGGGCACTTCTCCCGACCAGGTGAGCTTGTGGGAGGATTGTGTTTGTGGTACGTTGTGTATTTGTTGTACGGGAGAAGGTAACTCTGGACCGGAGGACACTTCTCCCGATCAGGCGAGCTTGTGGGAGGATTGTGTTTGTGGTACTGATTAGCACATATTTGTCCTTATTTTTAGTAGGTTTATAACTTGTTCTTCCTATTGTTTTTGGTATAAGCTGGGTAGTTTAAGCTCTATTTTGTATATTTGTACTCTCAGCTTATTTTACCGCGTTTTAATCTAGATTGATGCAAATAAGTGATTATTTGTGGTTTTTCACTTTACAGCTAAGTAACCGGACGAGTTCGGTGCATAATTAGATGAAGTTGATACTCGCGAAATGGAGAACGAGCTTTCCGGTGAACGAGTAGCAAACAGATAGAAGGAGACGGAGGCAGACGCGCAGCCGCGTCAACTGACGCGACCGTCGACGCGAGTCATGACCTGCGTCAGTCGATGCATCTATGTCGACGCTACTTGCTGAAGCGTCGATGTCGACGCATCTATGTCGACGCAACGTCGACGCATCTATGTCGACGCTACTTGCTGAAGCTTATTCCTAAATTGTGTTTAGGATTTGGTTTTAGGAATCTACCAATTTTAGGACTCTAGAACTCTTCTATTTAATACAAGACAAAGCCAAGAGAAGAGGACACCTTCAATATTCTTACATTCACAATCTTTCGAGAAGGACACTTTTTATCGACGGGATTTTTTGGAAGGAAGAAAGAGACCGAGACGCACGACGCACGGCAAAGCAAGGAAGGAAGAACACGACGTACTACTTGGAGCCAACGATCGTGATAAACAAGATCTTTGAAGTTGCGTGACCAACGGAGAAGATCTTGCCATTCCGGCAACAAGTATTTAGTATCAAGTTTCTTGATATTTAGTTTTCATATATTACTTTATAATTGTGTATTGAACGTGAATTGAAAGTATATA
>BMAC01000658.1:347186-376101 GCA_014905375.1 Phtheirospermum japonicum | reverse complement strand
AACTTGGGTGTACAAACCCGAAAACTATATTACTTTCTCTTTAAGTTCAATACAAAATATAAAGTAATATATGAAAACTAAATATCAAGAAACTTGATACTAAATACTTGTTGCCGGAATGGMAAGATCTTCTTCGTCGGTCACGCAACTTCAAARATCTTGTTTATCAYGAACKTTGGCTCCAAKTAATTCTTCGTGTTCTTCTTTTCTTGTGYGTCTTGCGTCTCAAAAYCCCKTGCTTAAAGATCGATCCAAGGTCACTTCTTCTCTTGGCTTTGTATTGTCTTAAATAGAAGAGTCCTAAAGTCCTAAACTTGGTAAATACCTAAAAACAAATCCTAATCACAATCTAGGAATAATTAAAGTCTTGTACATAAACTAGGAAACACAATATATTCCTAAATCTAGTTTCCTAACTTATTTTGTGCCCAAGAAAGGCAAACAACTAAATAAGGATTATTCCCAAGAATAATATCCTTAACATTGGGGACTTGGTCTGGGACTTGCAGATCGTCCCTCGCGAGGTGATCATGCTATCTTAAAAGAAGCGAGCTCGGTAAGCTGAACTTTTGCAGGTTGCAAGTATACTTGACAATTTACAGTGGGATAATTGGTATGTTAGCAGAAGTTTGTCGAGTTATGTGATCCTGAAATACGGTCTGGTAAGGTGGAGTAGTGGTTTATTTATGTGCTTGTATTTTATTGTTGATTGTAGTAGTTGTGTTCTTTTAATTCTATTTTTACATGTCCTACCTGATTTCATACCTCAATCAGCTAGTATATGGGGGACTAGCTGATACGGACCAAAATGTCCATACGTAATATTATTTGATATATGAGGTTATTTGTGGTAAGCGACCTCATTTCCTGGAGAGGGTGTTCCTCTGGGAGGTGAGCGAGCTGAGTGGTTTCAGTGGAAAAGTAAGCGAGTTGGTTTGTGGAGTAGCGACCTGGAGTATGAGGATGAGTTCTCGTATAGGGTCGTGACCTCTTGTGGTTTGAGCTGTGTACTTGAGCTCGGTTATGGGATTTGTGAATATCAAGCCTGCGGGCTTAGTGTGAGTGGTTTATGGGGTCCCGGCGGACTATATGGAAAGAATAACAGCCCAGGCCTATTTTGGTAATTTAATGAGAGGTTTATTATTTATGGGAACTTAGCATATAAGAGGAATCCTAATTCTAAGTCAGTTATGGTATTTATGAAATTATGGTAGGAAAAGGTAACCCTGGCTTGGGGAGGACTTCTCTTGTCTCTATAAAAGGGGTGCATACCTCTCTTTATTTTCTAAGTTGGAGTTGTTTTATGATGGATTGATCTCTCAAATTATCTCTCGCACTATCTAACTTAAGCATCGGAGGACCTTCGCCGGGGCCGCCCCCCGCTTTGGCTGAAGGTGCTGTTTTGCAGGACCGGCGAGGCCGCTAGGAGGTTCGTTGAAGGCTTGACAGGTCGCGGTGACGTATTCAAAATCTGTTTCAGGTCGCTGATCTCTATCTTGAGGTTAGTACCCCCTATATTTGGTAATCCAACTTTTTGAACTTATCAAACACATATTTTAATCCTTTAATTCGTTATTGACTTATTGTGTAATAACCATTACCAATTATATACTATATATATATATATATATATATATATATACACACACACACGATAATATTTCCAGGAATCATAAGATCATCATAGATTGACAATACAATGAAGTCACAAACATTAGGTCTATATAAAAGATACGTATACACAAATCATAAATCTGGTTATATACGATATAACCATAGATCGATACTATAAAACTATTAAAAACAAATACACTCAGAAATCTCATAAATCGATAAAACTCATGAATTTTATATCAATTTTCTAAATATACAAAGAAAAAGAGAAGGACAAAAAAATTCAAATTCACATACACGCAGATATAAGCTCCATAAAATAAACAGTTGGAAATACTTGAACAATGATTTTGCAAATCAAAAACCTGAGAAGTAACTACAGCTGATGTGAAGAAAAACATGAAAGGAAAATTACTTCAACCAAAGCTTCAATCAGAAACTGATTTTCCCAAAATAAGAGATTAAATCCAATATGAGCTTATCAACGTAATCCTTGAACGTCATATTCCTCATTCGTCTCCCCCTTTTGCCTCAATTTCTTAATATTCAAAAGCACAAGCACAACTAAAAATAATAACCCAGAACCTCAACATTATAATTTTATATCTATATATATACATACACACACACGCACGATAATATTCCCAGGAATCATACGATCATCATAGATCAACACAAATCATAGATCGACAACTAAACGATACACACACACAAAAAAATTCGTAAATCATTATACACGATATAATAATATATCGACAAAATCACTAATCGAAAAATAATAAAAATCGAGAGACTGAAAAGGAGAGAAATTATTTGGACATTACTTTCACATTTCGAATTGATGAAACTACAAGTAGATCGGAAAAACAATAATCAAAAAAATCAAAAGAATAAAAATCGAGAATGGCCATGATTTTGATGCCATATTTTTCTATTCATCAACTTTAGGAAATTCACAAGTGTCAACAATTTGATCCTTTTGATTTTGAATTCAACATTATGTGATGAATAAGAAAGTTAAAATGACATTAGATAAAAGTAAAATAAGCTGAAAAACAACAGTTTCATGCACATTTATAAAGTTATAGCAAATGAAATAGAGTGAAACAAATTTAATTAAATGATATAAAGGTATAATTGTAAAAACTACCCCTAAGATTTAGTCTAATTGCCAAAATTATAATACCCTTAACATATACCTAGCATATCATTATGTTTTTGTATTTTCTTAAAATATAACTATTCTTTTAATTAATATATATACACACAAGTTTAAAACATAAGAAGCTCAAACTTCAACTAATAACAAAACATAGGAACAATTCAAAGAAGCTCAGAAGTTTAAATTCTAACTTGAAATGATCATCTGCAAATAATTACGTACTTTCGATCGAGGCAAGGGTGGAGTGGTGCTCTTTATAGTGGACAAAAGAGAAATAGTACAAATCACCAATACAGCTACGACAAATGATAGCCTGTCGAACATGCCTTTAACTCCAGATTGCTTCAGTAGATGCCTGTGCCCCAGCCTACTGGAGTCATCAGTAGATCCGAACTCTATTTTAATAAAAGTTAATTAGGTGAAAAAAATAAATAAATAAATACAGATAGACGGATTTACCTTCTCATTTTCGCAGGTGAATAGTTTCTAGATCCAAATGTTTGAAATTCAACACTTGTCTTCAGCAGAAGCAATTAATTTTGTGCGTGTGTGTGTGTGAGAGAGAGAGCCTATAATAACGATAGGTAGAAGTTAGAACCCAGACAATTCGGGTCTTTTGCCATTTATGAAATCGCAAAAAAAAAAAAAAAAAAAAAAAATTGCGCCGAAAAAAATTGAATCTATAATAAATATAAGAAAAATCGCAAAAATCCAATTTGTAATTATGAAAAAAATACATGAACTAAAAAAAAAAAAAGAAACTAACCCAGATGCGAATCCTTTCATGCTTCCACTGAAACCCCTCAGTCTTTTCCCCAAAATCGATACTCTAGAGATAAACCAGCAGCCTCGATTGACTCTAGCAATAAATTAAACAAATCAAATAACATAAAACTAATCAGATATAAATAATTTTGATTCACAAACAATCTCAAAAATGGTTTGGTTTCTAGAATTTTCGATTTCAGAGCGGCGAAACCTAAAAAGATTTTTGGGATTTTTTGTAACATTCTCTTTCTGTCTCAAAAACACGCAAGAAGGAAACTCGATTTCAGAAGGAAACAACCTATTTATATATATATATATATATTGCGTCTATGGCTAGAACAATGATGCAATTCATTATGAATTTGAGATTCATCATTAAAAAAAAACCCCAAAATTCTCAGCTAAAACACTGTACAAAAAACTATGAAAAATTGAGATAGAATTGTATCGGATAGATAGGTTTTGTAAGTTGTTTTCGGTGGTGAAGGAGGAAGAGAGAAAAGGAGATATGTAGATAAACCTGAATTTCTAATTAGGAGAAAGGATCTGTGGAAATCTTGTTCAGAGAGAAAATAATGGAAATCGGCGGAGGGTGTTCTGAGGAGGAAACCCTAAATGTTAAAAGAAAATAAAACAATGAAAAAAAAAGTGCTATTTTATACCCTTGACAAATTTATGAAAAATAAAGGCTTTTTAGAGAAATGATGTGAGGATGCCACATCAGACTTTCAACACACCACCAAATGAACATGTCAACTGAATCATTATGAGTTTGACACATAAGTAAGGTGTCAACAGAATTAATAATAAGAATTAATAATATGGGTTGATATCATCGCAAAAAAACATATACCTTCACATAATGAACCAGATGCACCCGGGTGCACTATATACCACCTCAAGTATATGAACATGCATGATTTAGATCATATGATAGCCAATTTTACGGGTGGAAACTTAGGAACTTGCTATATAATATTATATTATATGTAATGCTAATTTAAGTAATGTGAAATACTATTTATATTCTTTTAGGCGTATAAATTATTATTTTGTGTTTCATTGATTTTTATTATTCACTTAACTAATATTTTACATGACTCATAAATAGCACCACATCCTATTTAATATAAACAATTTCTAGCGGTTCCCATGTGAACCAAACCAGCGCATATATTTTTATGGACTTTGAGCTTATTTACACCAAGATTGTAGAATTCGCTAGGCACTAGTCGTGTGGCAGAGGGTCGCCTAGCGCCTAGGCCGCTGGGTGAAGCCCCCGCTAATTTTAGTTTATAACATTAACAAAAATGACAAATCAAAGTCCACTAATTAATCTGGCCATACACACAAACAAACTTGATAACAAAATTTCAATTTGATAATTTAATACAACACTTATATTATAATTTGATAGCATCTTTACATGTCAAATCCCATAAAAATATTAAGAAAAATCATTTTTTGTTTTCTTTATATATAATTTTTTGGGAATGCCTAGGGCGCCTAAATCGATTAATCGCCAATTAAGTGTTCGATCATCTTTTTTCGTCGATAAAAATGTTTTTAAGTCGTCTAAGGGCCGCCTAGGCCAATTGATGTTACATTGATTTATATAGGAATCTTCAGATATTGTACATAATAAATCTATTTTAGCGGGGTAAAAATAAATAAGTGTTGTGAAACTAGAGAAAAAAGAGAAGAGAATTAGATGAATGAGAGAAGAGTCATCAAAGAGGGTGTTTTATCATGAAAACTAAAGTTCCTTTTATAGGCACAAGATTAGGATTTGGGGTAGGAAGGTCATTCACATAATATATAGTTATTACAATTAATTAATTACAACACTCCCCCTTGAATGACCTTAAAATGCCGTCTCGTTAAAACTTTGCCAGAAAAACTCAATGGGGCAAAATCTGGTCGAAGGAAAAAGAGTACATCCCTAATCCCCCTGAAAATCATAACTTTATATCTTTGAGTCGATGCATTCCAATCTTGTGTACCAACCTTCTAAACAATGATGTTGGCAAAACTTTCATGAATAAGTCTGCCAAATTATCACATGAGCGAATTTGATGGATATTGATATCACCATTCTTTTGGAGATCTTGTGTGTAAAAGTTCGAGAGATATATATCTTGTCTATGTAGTCACATATGAGTTGTGTCACATACGAAATATTTCTTTTAAACTTATAGTGTTCAAATGCTGTCTCATTAAAATCTTTCCAGAAAAAACCACGTGGGACAAAAAACTGATCAAAGGAAAAAGAGTACAACTGCTCCTCGTGACTTCAATTGGTAATAATTCTCGAATTTATCATTTATCTATCTTCAAACATTAAAATATAATATGATATATAAACTCTTCATCAGTTCTATACCATATATTGATGTTTATATATTATTATTAAGTAAAGAATATGCCTCGTCAAAACCTTCCAAGGAAAAACCCGATGAGAAAAATCCGAGTGAAGGAAAAAGAGTACATTATTTTTTGAATTTGCTCATAATGTTGCCTTATTAAAAATCTTACTGGAAAAATCCAATGGGATAAAACCTCAGTTAAAATCTCATCATATTAACTGATAATGTTACAAATATGCTTCAAGCATATCGAAATCCTTATAGGATTTCATTTCATTCATGATATTGTTCTATATTATTGATAGAATGAAACTTCAAGTTTCAATATCATCCACCACGTAACGAATGCTCTTGTAGGATAAATCTTTATTTATATATTATTGACAAAAATATTTCATATGAATGAATTTCTAATCAAACATATTGCAATCTATAAGACTGCATATTCAATCTTGACCAAACAATTATATCAATAACTTTTAATTAATTTAAGAATACCATCCTCGCTATCATTGGGCTCATGAGACTAATTTTCTTATTGATTCTATTTGATCCAATTATATAGACATAACTTCGAGATCTCTTTGTTCTAAAATTATCATCAGGTACTTGAACCTCTTTAAGGGTTTATAATTTGTTATGTCTGTTTACTCTACTGGAGTATAACGTTTAGTAAAAAGACCATCACAAATAATTGCTTCATATAAATGATAAACATTTGAATCAGTCGTTACCATGCTTCAGGCATGCCATCTTAATCTTCTTATAGGATTTATTATAACTTTCAAGTTTGAGTCTTTAAACTTGATAGCCATTGATAACCTTATATCAGTAATATAAAATGCAAATTCTCGCTACAAACTTCATGTTTTCTTTAAACTTTGCGAGGATTATATTTATGCATTCCGTTTTTTTTGATATTATGACATATGCATTTTATATTTTTTGTTACCATAACATATGTCTATCCTCCCCCTAATGCTGAGAATATTATTTAATGTACAATGACTAACAAATTATGAGAATAATGTATCTTTATTTGATATGTTCTCAGCATCCGCTATCCATTATGACATGTGGTGGGACGATTACAAATATCGCACTTATTTAACTTTTGATGGATGCTTCTGATGGTAAGCCATAGAGAGGGGTTTCACATATATTTTCATATTTGGCATACTAGTGAAATATTCATTTCACATAATTACAAAAATTATTCTCATCAAATGATATAACAAATATCATAAGGCATATCAATTGCTTTTGCCAACCATAGTCAACAAAATATAAATCATCAATGACTTTTGTAAATAACTTTACTAGCAAATGATAAGTGTAGATACATACTGTACTTTATTCTCATAGCCAATAAAGTAAATATTCTCATAAACTTTTGGTTATTAGATAATAACACATGACCGGAAAATCAAATAGTAAAATAATAATTAAACAAAAAAAAATTGCTTCTTCAAAGGCAATTGTAGATCTCATAGTATTATTCAAAAATACATAATATTTAAATAGAATATATTGAGATATGGTTGTATTTCTCCATAAACTACAATAATATGTTGACAGTGGAATAAACCGATTTCTCATAGTGTTTTTTCAGGAAACAATTTTAATAATAGAGATATATAAAACCGATCCCCACCATCCAAAATGAACTTTGATATGTCTTAAACAATATATAAAAATATCAATTTGATCCAACGGTTAGATTGTGTGAAATCATTTTTTGAAAAAATTTGCATCGACGATTCCATGAACAAAAAACTGTTTTGTTCATAATCCATTATTGAACTCCATAGAGATCCAAATAAGGTTTCCACCGTTCAGATCTTATTTTATAAGTTTTGAATACACTGTAAAAATTTAAAAGCGATCCAATGGTTAAAACTTCGTTCTACAAATTTTCTGCGCATAGAATTATCGCGCATAAAATTTTCTATTATTTTGGTTTATAGGTTTGATTTTGAAAGCTATTATTTTTCGATCAATCTCAATTGGTTAGAAATCCGTACTGATAACGTGTTGTGAAACTAGAGAAAAAAGAAAAGAGAGTTAGATGAATGAGAGAAGAGTCATTAAAAAAAAATTATTATGAGAACTAGAATTCTTTTTATAGGTATAAAATTAGGATTTAGGGTAGGAAGATGATTCACGTATAATATAATTCATATAGTAAATTAATTACAACAATAACTAAGTTCATTTGGTATTATTATAATCGAAAGATGTTGAAACTTTGAATAAGAAACCAAAAAAGGTCATAATAATCGGATAAGGGGAATCAACAATAACGCGTTGACCCATTTTCTAGAAGATCGAACTCAAGTTTACAAAAACAAGAAAATAGTACCCTTCCCATAAATTTACACGGTTAAGTAATCGTTTTAATCTTGAATTTTCCTCTATAAATCACATCGTCTTAAATCTTGAAATTTCTCATTATTCATTTACTCATTCGTTCATCTAAGCTCAATTTCCAACTCCGATCCTCTACTCTACTCAACTCAACTCAACCAACTATTAACTAACAGACAATGAACACCACAAACCCCGATCGTTCATCCTCCTCCATGTACCCGCCGCCGCCGCCCCACGGCCAAGAACCTCATGCCGAGAAATGGGGGACCCACGAGATGGGCGCACCTGCAGTGCCCACGTGTCACCCCAACAACCAAAAGGCCGCCTTGTGGGGCGTCGCCGATCAAAAGGACTACCAAAACCACCACCAGCCTTACATCCAGTACACACCCGTTGACCGGAACGCCGCCGGCCCCTTTGACTCCGTTCTCCAGAAATTCAACTCCTGGAGCGCCAAAGCCGAGTCCACTGCCCACAACATCTGGCGCAACCGTATGTTAAAATTCTGAATTTCCAACCAAAAAAAATCTAAATCTTGCTTCAGTTCTTAATATTGATGAATCGTTTTCTTTGCAGTTAAAACGGGACCATCGGTATCTGAGGCGGCCTGGGGCAAAATGAACCTAAGGGCAAAAACGATAACGGGAGGTGGATTTGAGGCTCTTTACAAGCAGACATTCTCAGCATATCCAAACGAGACGCTAAAGAAAACATTTGCCTGTTATTTATCCACATCGACCGGTCCGGTTGCCGGGACCCTCTATTTATCGAATGTCCACGTGGCGTTTTGCAGCGACCGGCCCTTGTCCTTTACTGCGCCGTCCGGTCAAGTGACTTGGAGCTATTACAAGGTACAGTAAGATCAATATCCAAAATCATCCATCAGTGAAATTTGAAGGAAGTTAATTAATTTATTTGCAACATTTTTTGTATTAAAAATGGTGCAGATCTTGATACCACTGGCAAAGATTGGGAGCATCAACCCGGTGGTGATGAGAGAGAATTCAAGTGAGAGGTATATACAAGTGGTCTCAACGGACGGCCATGATTTTTGGTTCATGGGTTTTGTTAATTATGAAAAAGCAAGCCATCATCTCTTTGAAGGCCTTTCGAGTTTTGCAGCTGCTGGAGTTCCTATGCCGCAGCCAGTTGCTGCTGATGCTCACCACCAACACAACCAGTCCCCAGGCCAACATTGAGCTTCAAATATCACTATGTTTTGCTTCATTCGATTTGTTGTATTTGCTTCTTTTGTTAGCGATTTGCCTTTTGCAGTATGATTTGTAGGATTGTGATCTTTCTTGTTCTGAATAAACTTTGTTTCACCGTTATATTCGCTCACCAGATCAATTTGGCATCTACATTCAAAAATTAAAGCGCACACGATCGCCTGCACAATCAATCCTATGTAACGTATTCTTAGCAAATATTTAGAAATTATCAGAGTACCCGATTTTGACAAAGCCTTGTTGTAGATACACTTTGATCAACAGAAATAGAGCAACACAAATAGGTTATGTATATATTTCTTCTCAATCATCATCATCATCATCATCATCATAATAGTGGCGTCCATATTAATTAACCAGGCGTGCATGCAATTCTAACTGACACACGTTAAATCAAGGAAGGTGGTTCAGAATAATAGATTGCAGAGCTCAACAAAGGTAAAAAAACCAGGGATGGAACAAATTTTATGGTTTTTGGCAAAAAAACTTAAAAAAACAACAACTCTAAATTCAAAAAAGTCCGGCAGACTATCAAAGCTATCTCATGTCTAATGTCTACTGTTCGGCTCAAAACTAAAAGTGTAAAATCGAACTGACAACACAGAACCACCTACGCGGTTGGTTACAAGAAACCTAGGCTTCTGCGTATAGAGAGCGCCACACGGATATGCAATGCAAGGGCGTATTAGTCATTTCATGTACTGGTTAGCGCTTCTTCTTGCTTCCCTTTGCTGTGCTGGACGGAGTTGCAACCAGGTACACAAACAAAACCACGATGGAGACCACTGAAACAAGAGCTCCGTATTTTGCCAAGAGTCTCTGCACAAGTAGAATGAATAATGATGGTGCTAATCATGAAAACTAAACAAATCATAATTTTCCTTTTTTTTAGCACAAAGATAAAACCAAATACAAATGATTAACAATGAGACATACCTTAGCCTAAATTATTCCAGGTGCCACCAAATAGAAAAATTCCATGCCACAAAACAAGAAAAATAAAAATAAAAAAGTTATACAACAATTACCACAGTGAAGCAGAATTATGTGCTAAATTAATTAAAAGATTACCCAATCAAACTTCTTCTCCGGAGGCCTATCAGCTAGAACATCGAGAGGCAGGATTGGAGTTGAATATGCCTCCTAAAAAATAAAAGTAACAAATCAAATATAGCACACAACACATCCACAATATATTTTGAAGAACAACACACAAATAATCAATGGAAAAAATGCAAAACCTGTAAGGCAGCTTTTGTAGGAATACGGAAAGTAATAAGCGCTGGTGGTCCGTAGAAAAGAGTTTTCGATTTCGCTTCCAACTCAAAAGAATGTGACACAACAGCCCCTCTGAATAATAACAGGATAAAGAGATTAATTACTGGTTAAAAAGGAAAATTAGCCATAGCCACATGCCATTAGTATAAAAGCTCTTTGAATAACGACTTACACATCGAGCTTTTCCCATGAAATCGAAGTGTTACCACTTACAACTTCAAATATCTCTTTGGACCAGCTATCATCATTAAGTGTTACATCATAAGCAGTCCTGATTTAAAAAGGAAAGAAAAAATAAAAAGAACAGTCACGAAATTCTTCAATTTAGGTGGTGATTATAATTTAGGGATATCAAATCAAGAGTATTATTGATGTAGGATTTCTAAAATGATTGGATCGGTTTCCTCTAGTAAATTTGGGCAAAAGTCAACCTCACAATTTAATGTCTTGAAAAATCTAACAGAAATTTTAAATCTAGAGTGCGAATTGCAGACGTTACAGAACTTATTAAACAAATCCTGATCTGAATTTATTAAGCTAAAAGCTTAAAAGGGAAATTAAATTTACCATAAACACTTAACAAAAAGCGCAGATCTAACTGAAAAAGGATAGAGAAGGGAATAATAGCATACGTGGATCCTTGATTGTACACATCAATGGAAACGGAGACGCGTTCGGAGCTGGGGTTGAGCCGGGTGAGCGAGGCCTTCTTATGGGCAACGATGAACGGGCCATCGGAGCTGGCGATCGTCGATACGGCCAATAACAGAGCTGCCAGAATACATGTTGCAGGCCCGAAATTCCGTTTCGCCATTGAAGAATGAACTGAGGGCTAGCTAGCTCTTGGGGTTGAAAATGGGGATACAGATGAAAAATTGGAGATTCAGAGCTAAAAGTAATTTAATGAGGTTAGGGTTGCTTTATGTAATTTCGATTACTATATCCAGTGTCAAATGTGTAATAATACAAATATAATACGTTCTCATGACAAATGGTCTAGGGACAACATCACAACACGCGCACATAATTCAGAAAATTGAATCCAGGTGTGTAAACAATTGTAAAAAGAATAAATAAAAATGCTTTAGGTGAAATGAACTGAAGTCTTTATTTTATTTTTTATTTTCATCTAATATTATTTTATTATTATTCATTTATTTGTGTGTGTGTGTCCGATTGGGTGGATGAAGTACGTGTTCACTGCGTTTGAATTTGCGGGCAAGGATATGGGACATTCAACATTCATCTAAACAGACGTGTTAGTTAATCCGGTTGAAATCGGCTGGTTTGTTTATGAACGTAATTGAATTGGATGGAAATTGAGTTTCATTTCTAATCTGCACCGGTTTCGATTGTAATCGTTAGTTTGATTTGTATGCAATTAGCCGAGATTTTGTTTTATCATTGATTAATTTGATTTCGACAGTTAATATTTATTTTTATTTTGAAATCTCATAATTTAAGATTTTTCCGAATCAGAATCGAACCGCTGGAATCGGTCACATTTTCGATTATAACCAAAATCAGCGGTTAATGATAAGTCCACATCTAAAGTCCATCGGTCATAAATAGGTTCCATTTTAGTCAATGTCCATTTCACATATATTTTGAGACATGGAGGTGAAGCTTGGGCTTTTGTATATTGAAAATACTTTTGGGTCGCAACGTCCCTTTTTATCTGTCGAATTTTAGAATTTTATTTGTCTCACTCTATTTGTCATATTTATATTTTTAAGAGAGAATTAATGTTACTTTTTTAATTTTCCAATAAACAAATATGCCAATCAATTCTATTACTTTTCGATTCGAATCGGCGATCAACAAAAAGATGTAAACAAAAAGATGTTATAGTAATTTGATACCTATAATTATAACACCAACCAATTCTCTTATCTCCGTGAAATGTCAATCATAATAGATAAAATGTAACGAAAGAGTAGACATGCCACCAGTTTGCGCCAATCGGCCAAACCGCCAGTTCGAATCGGCGATCAACGGTTCGGTTAACCGTTGACCATGGTACGAACCAGAACGTCATTAAGGCGGTCCGATTCCGCTTTATGAATTTTTCCAACCGAAATCGCCGGTTCAAACCCTCGGTTTGAAATATAAAAAAATTGGGGCGGTTCAACCGATCAAATCTATCCGTTGGGGGCGGTCAAATTCTCATTTGAAATCAACGGTCATGATCAAGTGACCGTTGATCATCAACGGTCCACAAAAAGTGACCGTTGGATCAAACCGGCCGGTTTGGCCCAAAACCAGTGATTCTGCTGCCTTTTTTTCCCACTCTTATAAATACCTCTCTTTCCCAACTCATTTATTTCACGCCATATCGACTTTTCTATAATCTCTCAATTCTATATTGCTCTTTTTTGTAAATTTGGTGATTTACTAAGCTCATTTAATTATCAAGCCTTCCTAAACTTAAAGTTATAAGTTTAGTTTTATAATTCCAAACATATTTCTTACTTTCTAGTTAATTCTAAATTTATAATCCTACTCTAGCCCACTACTCTTTCTTATTGTTTGTGTTAATCTATATAAAAAAAGAGCAAGCCGTGGAGATTTTTCTCGTTCTCGTCGAGCTGGTAAGGAAAAGAGCATACCCTTGTCTCCTAAGTTAGGTAATATGTTCCTGACCATTCTTGGTCCAATCTGACCTAGCTGGCGAGCGAGCCCAGTTCACGACAGAGAATAAGACAGCAAGCGATCGTACCTTCGTTCGCTTCTTCTCCACCACCTCATCCCGATCACAAGGAGAGGTTCACTATGATGGGGGTACTTTTTTGTCCCTTCCAGAAAGAATGAAATGCATAGGGGATAATCCTTTTGTTGCCACTTAATGACGACGCCAATGACTATCCTTCTCACAAATGAATACTCTTTCAGTCGGTGACTACAATCCCAACTCCATCTACATTGACGAAGATTTGAGTGATACTGACATTGATCGAGCTTATCGAGCCTCTGCCACCTTTGCCGATAAAGATATGCCCGATCAAGAGGATGTGGAGCACGATGATTTTCCTCCAACTCATCCTTCTGGAGAACCTCGTTCTTGAGCAACGGGGGCATTAAAATCTGATATTTTCACAAAATATTTTGAAAAAGTTGAGATCCCGCCACCCGCAAATGAGTTGCCTCCTGAAGATGGCTAAAAAAAAAGAAGAAAGAGGTACCGTGCCAATCGCAACTATTGTAAATCATCTTACCGATTCTTAAAATGAGGAGGATAAGAGAATATGCGTAACAATCTCGACAACAAACACCCGACAAAACCGGTATCGATAAGACTCAAACACAACTACAAGAAAGACAAGTAAGTACGAACTCCTCTTCTTTATTTAAATATTCCGATGCTACTCATAGAAAGAAATTGACAAAATTTATTTTTTCTAGGTCTCTTTCTTTTAACTTTGCCAATGATGATTTATATGGAAAGTTCACACAATTTTCTTTTAATCATTGAGTACGAGAGTCTCACGCTCTACCATTACTCATGATATTAAAAAATGTTGTTGGTGAATATAAGTTAAACTTATGTAATAAATTTTTTAGTTTACCAAACAAAGTTTCAGTTTGCTCGAATATTTTAAGTAATCATTGGGAACGAAACTCTTACATGGGTGTAACATGTCATTAGGTTGATAAGTCATGGACTTTACAAAATATTTGCTCGCATTTAAAGATTTTAAACCTCCTCATAATGCACATAATATTTATCAATTAATTCATATGATTTGTCAAGAATATGGTCTAGTTGCAAAAATATTTTCTATTTCATTAGATAATGCTACTCCTAATACGACGAGCATTACTGAGCTTATTAGTATTTTTAAACCATCTATTAGTGGCTTATTTCTTCATATTAGATGCATATATTATATTTTGAATTTGTGTGCTCAAGATGGTTTGAATGCTTTGAAATATGAGCTTTTTCCTATTAAAACGGCAATCATGTATATTCATAAAAATAATATTTGCAACGACTATGGGTGAGATTTTGTAAGTAAAACGAGTTTGAAAAAAAATATTTTCAACCGATGTACCTACTCCTTGAAACTCTACACATAAATTATTGAAAGATACATATTCGTATAGAGAGTTGTTGTGTTTATTTTTTAACCAACAGTAAACTGGAATTATGTTATATACAAATTAATGGATTACATGTAATTATTTAAAAAGAAATTTAAAGGTGTTTGATGATACTTTTAATTTATTTTCTAGTTTTTATTATCCTACTTCTCACATTGTTGTTGAATATTTTGTTATAATTGCATTCATCTTTAAGAAGTGCATGAAAAATGAACAATCAAAAAAACGTGTTATTTTTATAAAATGAAATGGTTGAAGTATTTTTATTACATTCCAAATATATTCTTAGTTACTAATAATAGAGAAAGTGGTTTAGAACCAATTTCTTTTTGGGTTTATTAAAAGTGTTATTTCTATTTTCTCACTTAACTTCAAAATCTGAAATATTCTATTATAATTTTTTTTATTTATTTTAACTTCAAGTATTAAATGGTTTATTAGTTTTTTTATTAAATATTTTAAAATTCCAAAATGTTAGTTCTATTTTCTCATTTAACCTCATACATTTAATATTATTTTTATAATAATAGAAAAATCTAAAATTTTAACTTCAAAAATCTCAAATATTCTAATTAAAATTTCTTATTTTAACTTCAAATATTTTAAATAGTTCAAGTTTAATTTATTTTTTATTTTTTTAATTAATTCAAAGTGTTATTTTTACTTTCTCACTTAACCATTTACATATATATATTTATGTATAAACATTGGGAAAAAAATAAAAAAATATGAATTTTAAAAGTTAAAAAATCTTAAAAAAAATTAAAAAAGGGCCAAATCGAATTGTGGCCGAATCGTGAATCTGGGGTTCACAAACTGCTGACAACCAGCCGATTTCACGATTCAATTGCAGTTTGTCATTTCTTGACAAATCGAATGCCAGTTCGAACCATGGACCGCCGATTCCGAATCGTGCAAAAGATTAATATATTGGGTTAGGATTGATGAGATAGGCCTATTCTCTTAGTGCATGTTTAGAAACATATTTTGCATATAATTAAGTCGACCTATAAAATGAACTTTTTAATATAATAATTAAAAAAATTAATTTAGTAAATGAAATTCAAAAGTTATAATATTCTTTAAAATATACTCTTGAAAAAATGACTTATTCCGACCGTCAATTTAAAAATAATCACCCTCAAAATGAACTTTTGTGCCAAACAACATTCCAAATGAGTTTTCAAGTATGCACATAATTAGATGCAAAAAATCTAGTATATCAACATAACATCACTCTCTACTTGTGTGGATAATTTATATCATGGATTGGCACATAATGCATTAATGAATTAGGATATTATATGAACATTGGTAGTCACACTAGAATCAAATGCAGCATACTGCAATGACTGGCATTATTATGATAATTTAGGTATCAGACCTACCTACATTTGAACTCAAAAATCATAATAATTAGACGAATTCATGAAAATGGAGCACAATAATAACAAATCAATAATACCTTAAAAATAAAAACGTGTTTGGCGAGCCAAATTGAGTTATGACATTAAAGAAGAGAAGAGCCTAACATGAGGGAGAAGAGGCTGTCAAGTTAGCCAAAGGAGACTGCCTGAAACCAACTAAATTAACCCATATATATATATATATATATATATATGTGTGTGTGAGTGTAATTAAATTAAATACATTATATATGGGAATTAATTAATGGAGCAGGCAAGTCATCCTTGGCTACCAAACAGGCTCTTACCACCATATTAGGCCTCTCTTCAAACTCCAAAAGCTTGTACCGTGCGTAGAAGGGGGTCGTCTGACATGAGAGACAAGAGCACGTCTGACTAGCCAAGGAGACTGCCTGAATCCAAACATCATATCAAACGGGTCAAATAATAAGCTAAACCCGTTTAATAAAAAATTTGATGACATGGTGCAGGCAAGTCATCCTTGGCTATCAAAAATGCTCTTATCTTCATGCAAGAACTCAACCCCCTTTTAAAGTTTTCTCACACTACTACTATTTGTGTTTCTGCTTGCTTATGACAACACCAGCTGGAGCAATATCTATTTATAGCTCAGAAAAAATTAAGCCCTATCCTCCTTTTGGCATTCTGTGCCACCTATCTCTGCCACATTATCGCCCCGGCCCATCAATAGAATATATTCTCTTGACTTGCATGGTCCAATGCTATCATTGATTATCCCTTTGTTCTATCCTATGTAAATGAATTCCAATTATTAATATTGATTTTGGGGGCAGCAAGATTTTTTATATATATATTTCAATTAACAATATTCAAATTAAACTCTGAATCCTAAATGTGAAAATGCATTTTTAAATATTATTTATAGTGTGATAAATATGTAAAAATATATAAAATCGACAAATTTGATACTTAATCAACATACATTTTTTATTAGCACAAAATATTAATTATTTATACAATTTCAAACAACATTTAGTTGGGCTTTATTATAAAATTTGTATATTTTACTCAATTAAAAAAAAAACAATTTATTAATTAAAAATCTAAGTCATTTGCACGCATATGCTTACCTAGTCTCGCCTTGATGGTCAACAAAAATATTGACATCTTGTTACACGCCTATGGGCGAAGCATTTCTCCACACCGCGCCAATTAGAACACTGATTGAGCCCGTCATTGTGCTAATATATTACTATATATCAGGATGAATTTCAATGTAGTAATTAAGAGGGAATGGTCATGGCATATAGATGTACCTCTTCACTTAATTACGACACCTTTCCAATTATCAAATAATAGTTTTACTACAATAATGTACATAGAGATTTTTGTGTCATCAATTTCTTTTCAATTTCTTCTTCTTCTTCTTTTTTCCTTTATTCTGGTACAGCTCTACCACTTTATTTTATTAAAGTAATTCTCTGATGAACATGTGGGTTTGGCTGGGGTTGAAAATTCGAAACACGTTATAATTGATCGACATGAACACAATATAAAATTATAAAATTTAGAATGAAACTTATCGGATTTGAACCTTACCGAAAGGTACAATAAGGCACGTTCAAAAATGGCCTAGATCGATAAACATGATAAGACACAATAATATTTTTAAATTTATCCACTCATTATTAGTATTTGTAATTCTTAATTTTCACTAGTTCATTTGTCCTCTCATGATTTTTAAATATATATGATTATTTGTATTAATAGTTCTATAGATATACATTAAATTTATAAATAAAATTATATATTTTATTAATTAATGGGCTTAGAGGGCCTATTGGGCTTAACGAGATAAAAATTCAATATTTTTGTTATCGTGTCGATAATTGTATTCGTTAAATTTTCTCTCGAATTTTTTTTTGGTATTTCCTTCGATAATAATGGTAGTAAATATTGACGCCGTGTTTTTGAATGAATCACCGAAAGGAGCTTTATTGAAGGTATTGGCCTTCGGTAATGTTTGTAATCGGTAATACCCTCGAGATTTGCGAGAATATTATTCGTTTTCTCCTCATTAAAATATTAATTTTTTAGTGTTATTTTTATGGTAACATGTTTGGGTTTAACAAAAAAAAAAAAAATAGATATAATAAACTTATCATACCGTATTTATACCTATACTTATCACCTCGCACCTTATCATGTCTGTTTCTGGCGATAAGAGCCACGATTTGCGCCCTAGGGTTGACACTTAATATGTTTGAGAAATAAAAAATGGATAGAATATAGCATTTTTATAAAGATGCGTTTGAAGTTTGACTGCTAATGATAATAGCATCAATATTCTAACACGTGGAACCCTGTAGTAGTACAAAATGCAAAATGACTCGTACACATGCCTCTCATCATTCCAATCTCTTGGCATATTTCATGGTGGTGTGGTGGCCGCTGGAATCCAAGAATTTCAGATGCCCCATTCCACCATTCAAATCAATGCTATCTCCACTTATCTGTACAACCCCACACTACATTCTTTCATATTCTTTTCTTAGTTTTCATTTTCCCATCACTTTTTTTCTTTTTCTCACTAGCTATGTTTTTGGCAGGAAATTTATAAATTTGACGTGGTTCGGAAATAATTAATTAGGTGAGTAATGTTGTATATAATACATGAGAGACGAGCATGAAATTAAATAAAAGGGAAAAAAAAACATTTTCTATATAGTTACTTTATACAGTTACTTTGTAATTGTAACCATATGGACTAGGCATCACATGCATGCATGAGATTTAAGATATCTATTTATCTAAGTAGATATAGTTACTTTGTCATTAATAGCACTAGTTGTGCCCTTAATGGTGATCTTATTATGCATGATGAGTTGTAAAAGTCGGTGTTTTCAACGTCAAATTCTCAAATTACAAAGAGAAAAAAACAAGATTACATCCGGATTCTTTTTTTTTTTCAGTAAAGGTTAATTTTTCTTGTTAGTAATCGTGTTACCGACGAATTTGTTATGTCGGTATTGCAACGGATTTTAATGTCAGTCGATAAATTAACGAGGGGATGTATTGATGAAATTCTGTCGATATTTCATATAATATTAAAAAATAAAATTATCCTAGTCGAATCCACATTGCCTACCTCTACCAACCCAGGAACCCGCTACCCAACTCGTAAATAAAGCTAAATTAATACCTCTAGATGTTACAAGGGAATTCGAACACGAGGCCTCTTGAGTAAAAAGAGATGACCTTGCCACCCAGTTAAAGTTATAAATTATATTTATAAATAATTATATTATAGTTACATATTATTATTTAAAAATGTATTACAAACACTACAAGAAAAACAATGATTTACTGAGGGAACTACTGAGGAAATAATGTCCTAGAAAAAATCATCCTCGATAGAGGGTACCGAGGGACACCACATTCTAGGTAATAATATCGATAGATTAACGAATGATTTTTTTTCTTTTTGTAAATCACCCGACCCTCAAGTTAGTACTTCTCGTTAATAAAGAAGGCAATGTTGTTTTCGCTACTATCGAGGCAATATTGCCCTCGGCTATATCGAAAATACCGAGGGCAGTTTAGTTTCTTTTGGTTTTTAGTTTTTTAATTATTATTATATTACCTATTTTTATATAACATCCAATATAATCAAATTTAAAACAAAACACGAATTGAATAAATAAGTTTTGAATTAACCAAATATAATAAAACAATACATTGTATTAAAGAAAAATGTCTGAATATATCACAAGTTTACAAGAAATATCGGAGGAGTACTATGTTGAGGGGATGATGCTGGTACTGTTGAAAAGCTACTAACATCTCGGTCATTTTCGTGTTTATCCGCTCTCGAGTTCTCGCTCCCGTTGCACATGTAAGCGACGGGTTGTACTTCTCTTTCACTGAGCTCATCACGTGGCCTCTAACACCTCCTTCTGCGTCTTAAGTTCCCTCACACGAGTCTTGTCGTACTGGGAGGAGGAAGAAGTGCCGACCCTATAATCCTACGAAGAAGTTACCAACTTTTCAAAGCAGTCGGTGTTGTAATGTCGGCCCTTACTCGATCCGACGATATCGAGCACTACAAAAAAACAAAATTGGAATTGCGACGGATAATGACCGTCGGTGAATCCTTTGTCGGTAATGTCACTTGCCGATGGATTTCTCAGCCCGTCGGCAAGTGCCGACGGCTTTCCAATGGACACTGCCACCGGTAAGCTACCGTCGGAATTCTTATTTTTTTTATTTACCGACAGATTTTACGTCCATCAGTAATTAAACAAATAAAAGAAAGCCAACGAATTTGACGCCAGTCGGTAATTAATTAAATAAATAATTAAATAAAATACTATTTAATTTTATCGACGGACATAAAAGCCGTCGGTAAATGTATTTTTTATTTTTTTTATATTAATTTTATTAATTTGAATAAAGAACCCTCTGGCTCGTTCATCCTGTTCCTGCTAGCCCTCCGTGATCTCTCAACCTCCTCTGGCCTCGCCCACTCCTCCTGTCAAGCCCTCCAGGTCTACTCGCCGACAATAGCTAGCCGGTATGACTCCCTTGGCATCATACATCTGCCGCCACTCATTAAGACGACTAGCCCAAGCATAAGACATCGACACGTAAAAGGCTTGACGCATAACATCATCAGAATATCGACTCCAGTCCCAATAATATAAACTCTATAATAAAGCATATTTAAGACAACATAAAATAAGTAATTAGTTACACAAATGTAAACATATGTAATGTAATAAGTTAAGTTTTTATTTAATGTAAATACCTGGAACCGAGACCACCATGTGTCACGATGATACTGAAGAATATGCACATAACTCCATCCATCTGGGTGCACACGAGACTCGTGGATCCATCTAAGAATTGCAGATAAATATGAAAAACTACTCTGCACTCTAAAAGTATATAAACTAAAATAAATATTTTTTAGAAGTTGCTTAAATTTCATATATAATTATTAATAAAAACTATTAAATACTAATAATTACCTCCGATCGACGATATAAACAATGATGCCTCCAGAAAGTCGACACGACTCATC
Source organism: Phtheirospermum japonicum (assembly GCA_014905375.1). Lineage (NCBI taxonomy): Eukaryota > Viridiplantae > Streptophyta > Magnoliopsida > Lamiales > Orobanchaceae > Phtheirospermum > Phtheirospermum japonicum. The sequence continues at coordinate 354,742 of BMAC01000658.1, read as the reverse complement.
ATAAATAGAAGGATTATTCGGTACAGGTTGATCCATCCAGATCCACATCATCTAAAATGGTCGATCAAATCATCAGAGGAGGTCGGCACAGCTGGCTGTGACGACGAGGAGTCGAAAAAACTAGAACTTGAGGGACCAGAACCTGAGGGACTAGATCCTGGTCGACCAGCTGATCCTAAATGACTAGCTCTAGCATTACTCTTCCCCCTCCCTCTAAACATCTAAACGACCTCGAACACATTGTTGGAATTAAATTAAAAATAATTAAAATTAAAATATTATATTATTTTTTAAATATTAATTAATTATATAACCTTATAACCATAACCGACACAAATTATAAACTAATCATTGTCGTTTGTCTCTTTTTCGCTTATAAACTCATTTTCCATATCATCGACAAGTTCGGCATCGGCATCATCGATGACAAGTTCGACACATTCCTGTTTTTTAAACGACATAGACATTTTTGGTTTTGTTTGAATTATGATTCATTAATATATTCAGAACTTTATTTATTATAGTAAAATTAATATCAAATCATGTGAAGTTGTAGTATTATTATTATTTTTATCGAACCCCAAAAGCTTTTTTGTGTACTCTTTGTTTTTCCTTTCCATCTCCCTACTTTTGTTACTCTATAGTATTTGTAGGAAGATTTATACAGACGCTAAAAAAAAGAAGTCATTTATATCCAAAAGGAGGGACAATTCATTGAGGCTTTAATGGAAAAGTTTTCAAGAATTATCATTTCAGACCGGTGCCGGTAAAGTGCCTTTTATTTATTTTTTTATTTCTTAAATCCTTTTGTTGAATTATGTATAAACAAAGTATGTTTACCATCTTCCATCCCTGAAGAACATATGTTTATTGCATGGAGGATAAGCAAGTGAGTTCAAGACCCATTTGAAGAAACAATTTTCATACATTGTTCGACTTTATGATGAGTTCATCAGAATGTATTAAAAGATCGGTTTCCACAAGCTCGCCCACTTCAGAATTGATCAGACTCGTTAAGCACTTATTTCATGAACCTCAGTTTAGTGAGGCTGAAAACATATTAATGGCCCACTAAAATGACATGAAAATGGAAATTGAGAATCTTAGACAGGATCGTGATTCGATGAAGGGAGAGTTGGGGACTTAAATAAGATCCAAAAGCTTAAACTCGAGGAAAGTTGCAAAAAAATCAAAGAAAATATGAGGAGTTGGAAGATATGGTTACGCATAACACATACACATAAGATATAACCATACTACACCTACATTCTCAAAACTGTCCAAAAATGGGACAATTTGAAATTTAGTATCAAACTTTCTATTTGATATTAAATCCTAAACGGGTCTAAGGTACGTATTCTAGAAGCGAGCAACTCAAACTTTAGTATCAAACTCTCTATTTGATACTAAATAGAATTAAACGAGTCCAATATACCTATTGTTCTTACTATATTAATCATATAAAATTTAAAAACAACAATATCAACCAAACACAACAATATCCACCAAATGCAAATATAATATACAACTTACATTTTTACTAAAACCCGGTCGATCACCACGGCCTTCCCAGGCACGCACAATATACATTTTTTTAAAAACCCGGCTAATCACCACGACCTTCCCATACATGTACAATATAAAATAAAATATTCGGCATGCATCACAATATATATAAATTCGATAATGTAATACGATAACCTAATCTATGCCAAGATTCAATAAAATCGAAACCTACATTTCTAGTTAAATAAGACTGAAACCTAATTTCCTAAATATTAACTAACTTACCTTTAAATTATGACTAAATTTGAAATTAGACCTTAATTATCCAATTAGATACGATCAAATCCTAATTTTTAAAATTAAAAATAGATTTTAAATAAAAAATTATTTTAATATTTTGTTTTTAATTAATTTGAAACAGGAAACTATTTTTTTATATTTAAGAAAATAGATTTAAAAAACTAAAAAAAATAAAAAAACAGAATAAAAAAAATTCTATTTTTACTTAGCTTAAAATTGCTTTACACGATTAAACAAATCTAAAAAACAAAATAAATAATAAACATGAGTTTTAAATAGAAAAAATAGAAAATTAAAAAAAAAACCTCAATTCAATTAAATCAAACCCTAAACCTAAAAATATTCACAATTGTATAAATCAAGCCTAAATTCCTAAATTGAGCCCCTAATTAAATTTCTCAAAACCTAATTCCTAAATTCAAACCCCAAATCCTAAATTAAAGCCTAATTCTACCACTTAATCGTAACTCAAAACCATAAGCTATAAATTTAATCAAACCCTAATTATTAAATTGAATTATAAATCAAATTAAATCAATACCCTAAATTAAAAAAAGCATTCAATTTGAATTAAAAGGCTAACATACCTTAATATATGACGGTGGCGGTGCTCCGGCGTGTGGCGGTGGCAGCAACTTCTTCCTTCTCCCTTTCCTTTCTCTGGCTCTGGCGGATTTCTTTCTTAGGTTGTTTGCTGCCAATGAAGGAAACTGCAGCGCCTGTTGCAATTTTATGAAGTTTATAGATGGACACAGAGCCGTCAGTGTTTCTGTCGGTAAAAATATCCAGCGTTTGTGAAGGGAAGAATCTGTTGATAATTAAAAACCGGCATTGCCGACGGCTTTGTTTCTGTTGGTATATAAATCTTGGATTACTTTTTTTTAACTTGTCGACAGACATGTTCCGTTGGCATATTGAGCGGCTTAGTTACCGCCAACTTCCCGAGAACTTACCGATAGACAAATCTACCAAGTGGCTACGTCCGTCGACACACCGTCAGGAAAGCTATTGGTAATGCCGGGCTTTTACCGACGGAATGCTACCCGTCGGTAAGTCCTGTCGGCGTTTTCGTGTTCTTTTGTAGTGGAGATAATCAGGTTAGAGTCAACCTCGTTATTTGGATCTTGTGATAAAGCGCGTGCCTCATTCACCACGTCATAAATTCCTGACATCACCATATACCACAAAACTAACAACCAATCACCACTTTTGAAAATTACAATTTAATTTTTTTTTAAATTCCATTATTAGTGGGACAAAATATCCCGGCAGCGTCATACACCACGTCATAAACTTCCGATGTCACCATATACCATAAAACCAAGAACCAATCACCAATTACAACACCAATAACAAATCAATACATCAAAATATCCACAATAGTTCTTAACAAAGAATAATTCAATATTTCAACATTAGATACATGATTTGAATCCTAATACATGAATACATTCACGATATATCCATAATCAAACCCTAATTGACCCCAAACTCTAAACAAAACTCTACTTAGAGATTAACCCCTAATTAGGTCATTAACACATAATGTAATCATGATTACTTAATTAACCCTATCAAGTCATAATTACATAATTAATACCTATTAACTTAATTGCACAACCAGCCCCTAATTAATCATAATTAGGTAATCAAACCATAATTTATCCTAATTAGGTAGTTAACCCCAAATTTAATCTCAATTAGGTAAGTAACTCATAATTTAATCTTAATTAGGTTACTAACCCATTTAATCCTAATTAGGTAATTAATTCATAATTTAATTATGATTAGAAAGTTAACCCCTAATTGAATCATAATTATATAAATAACCCACAACTCAATCACAATTGCTTAATTTACTCATAAGTGAGTCATAATTACATCAATAACCTCTAATTTAAATTAGTTACACAATGAACCTTTAATTTAATAAAAATTAGGTAATTAACCCATAATTTAATTCTAATTAGGTATTTAATCCATAATTTAATCCTAACTAGATAAATAACCTATGATTTTATCATAATTATTTAATTTTAACCTTAAACGAGTCATAATAATATAATGAACCCCTAATTAAATCATAATAATATAATTAGCCACAAATTAATCCTAATTACATAAATAACCCCTTATTTTAGCACACTTATGTAATCAACCCCTAATTTAATCCCAATTATATAAATAAATACTAATTTAATCACAATTACAGAATTAGTCCCTAATTTATTTTAATTATGCAACTAACCCTATGCCCTAAATTTACAAAAGATATACAAAAAATTGGCATAATATCTTGTTTAATCAGGCAGGCAGTGGTGGAGCAACGGTAGAAGTGGTGGTGGCGGGGTAATGGTGGAGGTGGTGGTGGCAGCTGCTAGAGGTCGGTGGCGATGGCAGGTGCACGATGGTGGTAGGAGGCAGGTGGTGGCGGTGGTGTGCACGATGGCAGAAAAAGCGGACGGTGGCGAAAAATGAAAAAGAAAGTAGGAGAAGAAGAAATGGGGCGTAGGAGTGTGCCCTAACTATCTTTTATAAATCCCTTCAGTAATACCTAGGGCATTTCATGACCTCGGGAGTTTTTTTTATTCCCAAAATTTTTCGAGGGCATCAGTAAATCTATTTTCTTAAAAAGTAGAAAAACTAAAAATATAATTATCGATCAATTAGTATTTTTTATGATTCTAACACAAGAAAAGCAGCCTCGTGATATCTTTAGAAAAATAATGACACTTCATTAGTCACGTATGCAATTGAATAAGTCTATCTATCACAAGACCGATCATATCATACATACTATTAATATTATCGAGGGCATTTTATTCCCATCGAAAATACCGAGGGCGGAATTATCCCCTCGGTATTACTGACCGAGGGGATGTTAAACTCTGTATAAAATCTCTCAAAAATTATTCTTTATTGTCTTCGGTAATAGTGGCAGCAAATTCTGGCATCGATATACTGAGGGTTCTGTTATCGAAGGTTTAATCCCTCGTTAAAAATTTCCTTAGGTAAGTTTATCGGTATTACCGAGGGCATATTTTCTCTCGGTATGCCCTCAAGAATCACTGTTTTTTTTCTGTAATGTAATATTATATGTATTGAAAATCACACACACACACACACACACACACACACACACACACATATATATATATATATATATATATATAGTATTTTCATATTATTATTATATTAGTTAAAGTCATAGATTATATCATAATTATATATTGTTATTTATAAGTGTGTGATAATTTATTATATATATTAAAGAAAAACTTATTCTATATATATATATATATATATATAATATTTTCACATTTATTATTATATTTGTTAAAGTCATAGTTTATATTATAACTATATATTGTTATTTATAAGTGTGTGATAATTATATTATATATATTAAGGAAAAATATTCTTTGTAACTTGTACAATATACATTTTTACACTGTCGATTGTAACATGTACTTCATGAGATTTGTTAAATGCAACATCTGGATTATTTTTTGTGAAAAAGATCACCGGGCTAACACGCGTGTACTACATGCGCCATTTTGGTGGCTTTTTTGACGATAGGCAGAGACTGCAAATAACAAATCATGTATGATTGTTATTTACAACAAAAGGTACTATATATATTGCAAAGTGTAAAATCCATATAGTATAAAATAATTATTTAACCAGATTCATGTTATATATAAATTTTTATGATTCTTAAACTTTTAAATTTATTAAATAAGTATTATGATTTACTTATAAGTTACTGTATTTTATTTATGTGTTTTTCATCTTTTAGTATTACTTTTTCCTATTATATAATAATTATGTTTATTTTTGTAATTTTGTTTTTCTTTTCTTATTTCAAATAATTATTTAGAATATTTTCATTATTTCCTTTTATGAACATAATTTTCGTGTTTATTTTATAATTCTTTTAATTTCAAAATTTATTACTAATTATTCACAACCTGATTATTATATTTTATTTATCTGCTCTTTTATATTTTTTCAATGTTATTTGAAGTTTTTATTTATTATTTTTATGTTTATTCAATTTGAGATTTTACATGATTATTAGAACTTATTATATATTTATTTATTTTAACTAATTTTATAAAGATTTTATTCTTTTTTGTCATTAAACATGTTCATGTGGTATATTTAAAATATGAATAACGTGATATTTTTTTATCAAAAAATAAAATAGACAATTACAAACAATAAAGAATGTTAAAAATAAAATTCAAAAAAGAAACTACAAACTATAAATTATTTGTTATTTACAACATCCATCTGATATTCTGTCAAACTTTTTGGACTGAAATGAGTTGGGGGTTGTTGACATGTTTTGAATCTCTCGCTTCGGCGAGTTGTACGGGGGTCTCGCCTAATTTAGTGTACTCTCTCAATACTATAAATATGGTCTTTGAGACCAGAAATCTGTAACCCTAATCAGTTAATAAAATCAGTTCTTCTCTCTGCCCGTGGACATAGCCAATTTGGTGAACCACGTAAATTTGTGTCTTCTTTACATTTTCTGTTTATTGCTTTATAATCATCTATATATATATATAATAACAATGTTGGTTATATGAGGCAATTGTTTTGTCTCCCGCCAAACTTTTTTCTTTCCCCAAACAGAAATTTTGTTGGCGCAAAGCCACTTTTGTTGACTTTTCAACTGTTTTTTTTTTTAATTTAAATATCCCAGCCACCATTGTTGACTTTTCAACTTTTTATTATATATATATATATATATTTTAAAATTGTGAGATTAATGCAAAATTCCTCCTAACCTATGTGTCTGCTTCGTATGCTTCGTTTGACAAATAAAAATTCTGGTGCTTCGTTTGCTTATGTGTCATCCGAACCTAATATTTACCTAATTTAATACTTTCTTTTTATTGTATCTTACCTAATTTAAATTTTTTTATTATATTTTCCCTTATTCAATACTTTCTTTTGATTCTCCTAATATAAAAATAGAAATAAATCATATATAATTAGTAGATAAGATCTAAATTAGTTATTTTAATTAAAAGAAAAATTACATATGAAATTATTTTAATAAAAAATTATTATGAAAATAATTAAATAAATTTTATTGATAATATAATTTAAAATAATTTTATTTTTGGAGTTTCAAATATTCTATATAGGTAAAATATCAGTTATTTATAATAATCTAAGTATGTAACTAAATATTAGTAATGTATTCAAAATATTAAATTATATACTAATAATTAATAAATATTGATTAGACACCAGTACAATGCGACACGGGTTGAGAGTATGATATTTTTTAAATATCTCAAAGTATGTAACTAATAATTATTAAAAAAATTATTTTAACTATTAATATATAAAATGATTTAATAATAATAATAATTAATAAAATAGATATTAGACACGGGTTTAGAATGTGACGCCTTGTGAATTTTTTTAAGTATGTAACTAAGATTTAATGCAGTAGTACGCGGTGAAACCAATGGTTGCAGCGTGGGTAACAGAGTTGTTTTGCCAGCGACATTTACCGATGGTGCACGCTATATGATTCAGAATTACCAAAGATGCTATGGCAATCTGTCGATGGGATGGATATCCGGATTTGTTTATAACTTTCACGTGCAATCCAAAATGGCCAGAGATTGTTCGGTTTGTCGAGAGCAGAAATCTTAAACCAGAAGATCGTCCTGATGTAGTTTTAAGAATATTCAAGATGAAGTTGGACGGGCTTAATCAGAGAT
>BMAC01000658.1:310757-347161 GCA_014905375.1 Phtheirospermum japonicum | reverse complement strand
ATTTTATATATATATATATATATATATATATATATATATATATATATATATCCAATTATTAAATTTTAAAATCAGTTTTTCTATCATCTAATTAGTGATTACAATGATAAAATTTGGTTATATAATAGTCAAATTCAAATTTTGATTAAAGATTAACTGTATTTTTTGTTATTTTGAATTGAAATAATAGATAAAGCAAGTATAATAAAACTAACTATAAAAATAAATTTAATTACATGCCCCGAGTAAAGAAAAATAAAGTATGAAAATAAATTAAATTACAGGCCCTAAGAAAAATCGGAATCAGAAAAAAAAAAAAGTAAAGCATCAAACTTAAATAAATTACAGGTTCCAAATATAACTAATATGACAAAGATAATAAAATATTAAAGCATATTAAATTGAACAAATATTAATCTCCTTGTATAATTAAACTATAAGAAATCAGGTATCTTCTACGGTAGTTTTGTTTTAAAAACTCTGTAGTTGATTTAATCCGATTTACTTGCAGAATTAGAATTCTAAACAAAGGAAATACAATAAATTAGACTTTTTATTTCATACGATTTGCTTGCCTAATTAAAGACATTAAATTTATGAAAAATGCAGCAGATCAATTTTTAAAAAATAAAATCAACCAATAAAAAATGTGGAAAAAATAGAATTCAAAACAAATAAAATACAGTATATCAGATTCTTATTCAATATTGAATAAGTCTGAGATTTCAAGTACAAATCATATTTTTAAAAAAAAAATAAGATTTCATATGATTTGTTTGTTTTATTAAAATATTTAATTTATGGAAAATGCTGCAGATTGATTTTTTCACTCTAAAATAAACCAATAAAAATGTACGAAAAATAGAATTTTAAACAAAGAAAATACAGTACATCAAATTTTTATTCAATATTGAATAATTCTGATATTTCGAGTCGGGATCATATTTAAAAAAAAACATAGATTTTATACGATTTGTTTGCTTAATTAAAGACATTTAATTCATGGAATAGATCTATTTTTTTCGTTTCAAAATCGATAAATGAAAAATGGACAAAAAATTAAAATCGGATACAATATCTATAATGAGAGGATACGAAATCATCTCTGTTTGGGTTATCAGAATTTCAAAACTTGAATCTTTAGGGTTTCAACTAATCTCCCTATAAATATAGGTTCATATCCTTTACGAATCAATTTGAATTCCCCACCCGAATGTGTCTGTGTTTTTTCTCTATTTTCAATGGGCAGCAAAATTTTTAGAACGATGCCTCATTTATTTGGACTCAGCAAAAGACATCGACCGAACGAATAATAAAATACTTAAGCTTAGTATTGTTCGATTTTTTGCTCGATCAGGATTTGATGACAATGAACAAAAGACTTTCATGAAAATTATTTTTCATGAATCGGAGGTAATTATTGGTTCTCAATATTTTTATTATTATATATAGATATATAGGTTCGGGTAGTCTACTAAATTTTATCATTGTATATAGATATATATAGGTTCGAATTATCTACTAATATTTGATTAATGTATTGAATTGACTTATATTGTCTCTAATTATGTAAAACAAGGATGACGAATTACTGGTGTTATAAAGAAAATCAATGTCAAATTGTTTGAGAATCGAATGTCTTAGTTTATATATATATATATATATATATATATATATATATGTATTTTCTTTTATTTTGTTTTGCTTCTTCAAATTTAGTTATTTATTTTAATTATTCATTTGATAACATTATATTCTTTTTTATTACTTTAAATTATAAGTATTTATTTTTTGTATGTATATACTATAATAAATTTTGAATTGAAATAAGATATAGAATAATTTTGGGAATTTTATTTTATTTGATTTTTTATATGGTTTTGAATTGAAATAAGATATTAGAATAATAGTTTTATTTGTTTTTTAAGTATATAAAGAGAGAGTGTATGTGTATGTGTATATGTATGTGTACTTTATTAATTTTGAATTTAAATAAGATATTAGAATAATATCTTAGTCTAATATTAGGTTAATTTAAATGTATTATCAGAAAATGTTATTAAATCTATTGTGTTTAGTTAAAATAATGTATCTGATAATTTATTGATCTAAATTCAAGATACTTTAAGTTTTTAGGGTTAACAACTTTTATACCTAGGGTTATCTGGTCATGTTATGGGCTTGGATTCGAATCTTCAGTTGGGTTTATCATATTTTAAATTGAACTCAAAACAACTTAGCCTCTCAATTGTTAAGTGGACTCAAAATTAATTATGGTTTGGGTTTTATTTAATCAATTAAATGGGTTTTAAATTGGTTGAATTTGATTAATTCTATTATCAAATATTTCTAAATTATTTTTATTTATTTTGAATTTATAATTAAATTTTTATATTTTTAATATTTATCGATTGTGTTTAAATTAAATCGATTATGCGTTATTGTATGTATTTCAATTTTTAATTTCAATTTTCATACGTGCAGATTAATTTGTTTTTTTTTTATATATTTGAATATCTAATATAATGTAATGTATTTTATCAAATGAATTTATTATTTATTTGTATTTAATTTAAATATTATACATGGTACTGCATACATTAATTCTTTTTTAATATCAATATCTATTAATGTAGATTAATTTAATTTAATTTTATTATTTTATGAATAATAAATTTATTTCGAATTGTTTGTAGTTGTAAAATTATATTACGAGATTTTCAAAAAAATTTTATCAAATGTGTTAGTATTCAATGTATTATCAATATGATTTAGTTGTAATTACATAAATTTATATTACTAAGTAAATATTTTATAGAGTACATACATATTTATATATTTGATAAATGATTCTATTTAACATTTCTCCGTATTTTTTGTTGACTTCTTAAATTTTAGTTATTTCTTTAAATAATTTTTGGAATACTTCATATGTGTTTTCTTTATTTAATGGTACAAGTACTATTCTCATAAAAGAAACATATATGTATGTATGTATGTTTCATTAATTTTTAAGTACTTTGTTCACATATTAATATAGATTAATTTAATTTAATATATAATATTTTATTAATCGTAGAGTAAATTCAATTTGTTTGTAGTCGTAATTTGAAGTGTAAAGCTCATTAATTTTATACATATGTGTATGTATGTATATACTTTATTAATTTTTTAATTGAAATACGATATTAATAATATCTTATTATATTATTATGTAATTTAAATGTATTTAAATGTATTATCTGGTAATGTTATTAAATCTATTGTGTTTAATTAAAACCATGCATCTGGTAATGTATAAATTTGAGAATTTTATTTTAATTTTCATTCACGTAGATTAGTTTAATTTACCTTATTCATTTTTTTTTATGAATGAATTGTGCGTTATTGTAAATTTAGATTATGAGATTATTAAAAAAAAAAATTAAATTCGACGGTGGGAATGACTTCTTAAGTTATTTGCACACGCCTTAATTCTTGAATGGTATAAAATATTTTGGGGTGTCCAGTCACGGATTGCATCTAAAGGTGGGGACTCCTGTTATGTTATTGAGAAACATAGACCACTCCATATGATTATGTAATAGGACGAGATTGGTTATTACAAGACTTTCAACGCACGTCCTTGAATGCAAACTTCTAACTGGTGCAAAGGCAGGTGAAAAGGTGTTGCTTCCCCGAATGAGTCTAATGCCTTCTAACGTTAGGATACCTTTCAAGTCTCAACGAAGGCAATTTTCACTCATGATTTCATATGCGACGACGATAAACAAGAGTCAGGGTCAATCACTTTCGAACGTCGGCCTTTATCTGAAAAATTCCGTGTTCAGTCATGGTTAGTTATATGTTGCTGTGTCGCGTGTCAACCATCGAAAGGGTTTGAAGATATTAGTTTGTGTTGATGACGATTCGAAATCAAACATGACCAATAATGTAATGTACAAAGAAGTATTTAATAACGTATAATCTTAACGTTCATATATATATATATATATATATATATATATATATTGTGGATTCGATCTATAATTTATGTAATGTGAATTTCTTAGTTATTTCTTTTCATCTCTATATCTATGTTTATTTATATTTTCACAATGTAAATAATAATAAAAGTAATATTAATATAATTTATATTTTTATATTTTAACTTTCTGCCCCGTGCATCGCACGGGTATAAAAAAAACTAGTATTCATTCATAACAGGGGTTGCGTTAAATTTAATAAATCTCGTGTAGTACAGGTTGTAACCGCCAACAAAATAAAATTAGGTTGCAACGTAAAAATACCTAAATTACAGGATCTAAAATATAATTTCCCTTATATTAAAAGTTATACTACTTTTAAACAATAACAAATAAAATACGAGAAATTGATTTCATTTTTTTAGCATAGTTTTTTATGCTAATTTTTAACCATCCATCACAGGTGAATATATTAGTTCATAATCAATTCCCGATCTTTGGGAAAAACCTTGTGCAATAAGACATGCTTTGTATCTTACATCTTGTTTTTCTCATTTCGCTTTCGAACAAAAATCCATTTGTATAAAATTGGTTTCACAGCTTTGAAGTGTGATAATGATAGACCCAAATACCTTTCATTTATTCATCAAATTCAACTGAGCGTGTATAACATCTCTCCATTTTGACTAATTGTGTCTCCTTTGTTACTCATATATAGAGTTTGGTTCAAGATCCTTTATTTTCTTTTTAATCTCTTGTGATACGGAATAAAAGAATATAACATCAACTACTTTTATTTTATTCTGATTCCATAGTTTTCTATCGTTAATGTAACTAATGGAAATATCATAATTCTCTTTGCTTTCAGGGCATTCTTTGTTATTGAGATCTTCTTGATTGACATGCTCTTATGTTTCCCCTCGAACACATTCATTTGTTTTGAATTCATGATATTTCATAATTTCTTTCCTTTTTTCGAGGAACTTATCTTTGGAACCAATTGGTCGTCCACGCTTCAGGCGTGTTTAGGATTCATTTGACATTTTTTTCACTTGGTTTCTATTTTAGAAGTTCAATTCAAGAAGGAGCATTTACAACAAGTACACGTGACCTTGTCACCCCCTGAGCATCCGTAAATAATTGATTTGCTATATTTTATAAGTGCACGATCCTCCAAACTCCCATTTCACGATGTTTTGTAGGAGGATTGTGGTGCAACAATGATGATGCGTACCATTGGACCATTTTTTTCCCTTCTCCTCCTAGTGGTGGAAATTCTGCTTCATTAAAATGGTAATCGGTAAAATATGGCGTAAAACTATTGCTAGTTCTTGGTTCAAGGTATTTGATCATTGGTGGCGATTCATATCTGAAGTATATTCCCAAATCTTCTTTGTGGTCTCATTTTTGTGCGTTGCGGCAGAGGAATTGGTACATAAACTGCACAACGAAAACCCCTAAGATGGAAAATACTTGGCTCTTTGCTGGATGTTAATTTAAATGGAGAGTATTTATGATATACACTTGGTCTAACAAGAACTAGTGCCGTGGCGTGTAAAATAGCATGACCCCAGACAGAAGTAGGGAATCTTGTTCTCATCATCAATGGTCTAGCGATAAGCTGTAAATGTCAAATCAATGATTCAGCCAAACCATTCTGTGTATGAACATGCGACTAGGTGCTCCACATCAATGCCAACTGCCATACAATAATCATTAAACGCGTGAGACATAAATTCACCAACATTATCAAATCTAACTTTCTTAATTGTATAATTTGAGAGTTGTTCTCTCAACTTGATCTATTGGGTAATAAGTTTGGCAAATGCCATCTTGCGAGTTGATAATAGACAAATGGTCCACTAGGTGGGTGAATAGGTCCACATATATCACCATGATTTTTTCTAAAAATGATGGTGATTCATTTCCATCCTTAGTTGATGATAATCTAATTATCAACTTACCTAGAACAAGCAGTGCAAGATAATTCTTGAGATTAAATTTCTTATTCTCTTTCAATGGATGACCATTTGAATTTTTAATAATTTCTCGCATCATTGTTAAGATAGGATGTCTTAACCGTTTGTGCCAAATTTTAAGTGGTATAGTAAACTTCAGGTTTATTATAGAATATAATTTTAACATCCTTATATTGGTGTAATATAATCCAGATGAGAAAGCTGGTAGCATTTCTAGTATACACTTACTTCTAGAATTGTTTGAGCTAATACAAAGGTATTCATTATTTTCTTCGTTCATAGTTTTAAAATGATAACCATTCATTTAAATATCTTTGAAACTTAACAAGTTTCTCTTGGATTTCAAGAAATATAATGCATCACAAATTATGAACACTACAAAAAAACTGTTGTATGCTAACGGCTTTTGCTGATGGGCAAATGCCCGTCAACATATGTTGACGACCTCTGGCGGCCGCTGCTTTGCTGACGGGCAAGGGCCACGCAAGTAGCTCGTCCACCACCCATAGGCATTTATTTTAGGTGACGGGTTTACTAACGGGCCAGGTTGCTGATGGGTCAACGCCCATCAGCAAAATTAATACACACACACACACACACATATATATATATGCTGACGAGCTTCGTGCCTGTCAATAATTCTGGGATAAAATCAGATCCCCATCTGCAGAAACAGAAATAGTGAAAGAAAAAAAAAACCTCAACCTACCGTCTACCGCACGCCAGCCCGACGTCGAGAACATCACCCGTCGTCTGCCGTCCACCACCACCACTGCCGCCATGACACCGCCACCACCACCACCGTGCCGCCTCCACCACCACCACAACCGTTGACCAACCACCATGCATATTTTTTTATTTTTTGTTTGTTTTTTAATTAATTATTTATATATACAATTAATTTATTTAAAGATTTTGATTATTGTTGAGATTAGAATATAATTTGACAAATTAGGGTTGGATTGTAATTATTTAGATATTTGGGTTTGATTTTAGAAATTAGGTTAGTTTAGGGTTCAATTTGGGATATTTTAAAAAATTAGGGTTGAGTTGTAATTATTTAGATATTTGAGTTCATTTTCAAAAATCAGGAATAGTTTGGGATTTATTTATCAGTTAAATTTAAATTTAGGGTTGAATTGTAAATATTAATATATTTGGGGTTTATTTCAAATATATTGATTATAAATGGGTTTAGTTGGAAATAAATTCAAGAAAATAGGGTTGAATTGTAATTATATATTTGAGTTCATTTTGAAAAATTAGGGTTAATTTAAGGTTTAAATTAAAATATTTTGAGAAGTTAGGGTTGGATTGTAATTATTAAGATATTTGGGTTTGATTTTGAAGTTTAGGGTTAGTTTAGAGTTTAATTATCAATTAATGCAAAATTAAGGTTGAATCATAAATTTATATTTGAAAAGTTTTAGAATGTTTGTGTTGGTGGTTTTGATATGTCATGATCGGAAAGTTGTGTTTAATTAATATTTATGTTATGATATACGTGTTGTGATTGGTTGGGGTGATGTCGGTGATGACGTGGTATACGGCGCCGTCCGGGAGGTTTCATCCCTCCAATAACAGATTTTAACTTTTTTTGAAATGTGATGGTGGTTTTAAAAAATTTTAAAAAGTGTGTGGTGGGGGTTATCAAATGCCGTGGTGATCAACAAGTGAATATTTAATTTAATTTATATTTTATTTTATATGATCTGTGATTAATATATATATATTACGTGGTTTCAACCTTCATCCACTTCGATACCCAGGAAAAAAAATATAAAAAAACATTAAAGATAATAAAATTACCAAAAACAAAGCCAAAGACTGGAATAAGTGCTTTTTGAAGTGGCATCACTACACTTGATTGAGATTGAGATTAATATGTAGTTACATTAATTATTACACTGTTTGTTTGATTGATAGCTGCTTGATGCAACTTATGCATCAAGTTGAATTTACAGATATGCCCTTTGCTTTATTTAGTCGGCCCATTTAGCGTGTTGTACTCAAAAGTCACTAGACATTAATTAAAGTCACTATATACTATATAGCGTTATCTACCAAATCATAACAAAAACTGAGTACGCTTGAAAAGACGTGATATTGAAATAGAGCTGACGAGTGTTGAAACATCACATCACAGATTTTAAAAGCGTGATTTAGCATCAATAAGTATAAAATCTTTATACACTGAAACACCTACCTTAGAGTAGACGTGTTCAGACGGTTTGAATCGCCGGTTCGGTTTCGACAGAAACCTCAAATCGAAACCGAACCGTGAAACCGACCGATTTGTGGCGGTTTGAAAACCGCCGGTTGCGGTTCGCTTCCGGTTCGATTTGGACGTTTTTTTTTTTTTTTTTTTTTAATAAGAATCCATATTTTTTAGATTTTTGAAGTTAATATATATTATTTGTAAAATGTGTGTGAGATGAGATCAAATGAGAAAATAGAACAAATACTTTGAAATTCTGAATTTATTAAAGAAAAATATGAAATTGAACCATTTAAAATATTTGAAGTTAAAATAAAAAAAAATTATATTAGAAGAATTTTAAAATTTTGAAGTTAGTGGGAAAATATAACAAATACTTTGAGATTTTGAATTTATTAAAAAAAATGAAATTGAACTAAATAAAATATTTGAAGTTAAAATAAAAAAAATTATATTAAAGGAATTTTAAAATTTTGAAGTTAGTGGAAAAATATAACAAATATTTTAAAATTTTGAATTTATTAAAAAAATATGAATTGAACCATATAATATATTTAAAGTTAAAATAAGAAAATTATATAAGAAGAATTTTAAAATTTTGAAGTTAGTGGGAAAATGTAACAAATACTTTGAAATTTTGAATTAATTAAAAAAATATGAAATTGAACTATTTAAAATTTTTGAAGTTAAAATAAAAAAAATTATATTAGAAGAATTTTAAAACTTTAAAGTTTAACGAGAAAATATGAATAATATTTTTAATAAATTCAAAAAAAAATTAAAAAGAAATTGGACTTGAAATATTTCCAAATATTTGAAGTTAAAATTTGAAATTTTAATTTCAAATAAGAGAAATTTTTTAACCTCCTGAACTATGGACATTTTGACACTTTGCCTCCTAAATTTTTTTTTTCGTGCAAATCACCTCCTAACTGTACGGATTTTGCACTTAACCTCCTGAACTCCCGTTTTTAGTTGAAATTCTAGCCAGATCTCACTCGTGTGACATGCACGCTAACATATAAGAGGTAAAATTGACTTTCCATCTCCTTCTTATGACTCCCGCTCAAAATAATGGCACGTGAGCATTACGTAGGTTCCAAATCCTACGTGTATACATATATTAATGTGAACATTATCTTAACAGGTCACACGAGTGCTCACATGTCATTGGTTTGAGCAGAAGTCATAAGTAAGAGATGAAAAGTTGGTTTTACCCTTTATATGTAAGCGTGCATGTCACACGAGTGAGTTCCGACCAAAAGTTCCACCAAAAACGGGAGTTCAGGAGGTTAAGTGCAAAATTCATAAAGTTTAGGAGGTAAATTTGCACGACAAAAAAAGTTTAGGAGGCGAAGTGTCAAAATGGCCATAGTTCAAGAGGTAAACAGTGATTTTCTCTTCAAATAATTGAAGATAGTTGCCTACGTATCCTTTACCTTCGGAATCAAAGTCCACGTAGTTCGACTAAAATGGTTGATACGGGAACGACCAATATCTCCCTCGCAATGATGTTAACAACGGATAAAGTGATTTTCTCGATGTCCATCAATTCAAAATATCAAACTCGTTGTCGGCTTCATTTTCCCCCAACGTTCCATACTCAGAATCTGTTGTTAGATAAGCTTCAAGTTCTCGATAAGGGTTAGAACCAAATGAATAACCCGAACGCCCAATTCATGATTTTTTTTTGTTTCAAAAAATCTTGAAATCCCTCAATTTCATTGTCGCCGTCACCACTTCTACTAGGATTACCACTTCTAGTAGAAGTTTGTCGCCCGAAAGTACTCATAGGAAGAGGACCATCAAAATTTATACTATATTCTTTAAATATATCAAATAAAGACTTTTTCACATTTTGAATAATATTTTCAACGGAAGGATGTTCAAACTCTTCAAACGGCAATAAAGCATCATAATAATTGTTAAGATAAAATTCTATACCACTTTCTCTATTATTAGGATCTAATAATGTAGCAACTAAAAATATAATTGGAATGTAATAAAAATACTTCAACCATTTTCGTTTTATAGAAATAACACATTCTTCCAATCGTTCATTTTTCATGCACTCCTTAAAGATGAATGCAATTTTAATACAATATTCAACAACAAGGTGAGAAGTAGGATAATAAACACCGAAAAATAAATTAGTAGCATCATTAAACACCTTTAAAACTTTTTTCAAATAATTATATGTAGACCATTGGTTTGTATATAACATAATTCCAGTTTCTTGTTGTCCAAAAAACAAACACAAAACCTCTCTATACGGGTATGTATCTTTCAATAATTTATATGTAGAGTTCCAACGAGTAGGCACATCGGTTGAATATTTTTGGTTCAAACCCTTTTTTCTTACAAAATCTTTCCCATTTTCGTTGCAAAGATTTATTTCTATGAATACACGTGACCACCGCTTTAATGAGAGAAAGTTCATTTTTCAAAACATTTAAACCATCTTGAGCACACAAATTCAAAATATGGCATATGCGTCTAATATGAAGAAACAAGCCATCAATAGATGGTTTACAAATACTAATAAGATCATTAACACTCGCCGTATTAGAAGTTGCATTGTCAAATGAAATAGAAAAATTTTCTCAACTAGAACATACTCTTGGAAAATCAAATGAATTAATTGACAAATATTATGTGCATTATGAAGAGGTTTAAAATCTCTATATACAAGCAAACGTTTTTGTAAAGTCCATAAATTATCAACCCAATGACATGTAACACCCATGTAAGAGTTTCGTTCCGAGTGATCACTCCAAACATCCGAGCAAATTGAAACTTTATTTGGTAAACTAGCAAATTCATTACATAAGTTTAACTTATATTCACCAACAACTTTTCTAATATCACGAGTAAGGGTAGAGCATGAGATGCTCGTACTCGAGGGATTAAAAGAAAGTTGGGTGAATTTTGCATATAAATCATCACCGGAAAAGTTAAAAGGAAGAGATCTAGAAGAAAAAGATTTTGCTAATTCCTTTCTAGGAGTAGTGTCGGAATATGTAAATAAAGAAGAAGAGTTCGTACTTATCTGTCCTCCTTGTAGTTGCGTTTGAGCCCTATCGATACCGACTTTGTCGGAGTGTTTATTGTTGAGATGGTTGTGCATATTCCCATATCCTCCTCCTTTTAGAAATTGGCAATACAATGGACAACAATTGCAAGTGACACGGTACCTCCTTTTTCGTTTTTTGCCGTCTTCCGGAGGTGGTTCATTTGCGGGTGGCGGGATCTCGATATTTTGAAAATGCTTCTTGAAAATGTCGGATTTTAACTCTGTTGTTTCCCGAGAACGAGTTTTTGGATTTCCTGGAGGAGTCAACTCATCCTCCTCTTCATTGGGCGGTGGCACTTCTTCACCGGCAAAGGCGGCTGCGGCTCGATAACAACGATCAATGTCGGTATCACTCCAATCTTTGTCAATGTCGATGCGATTGGGATTGTAGTCACCAACCGAAGTAGTTTTTCCTTGTGATAAGCCGATGGGATAGACATTGGCGTCGCCATAGAGTGCTATATTCTTCCCCTTATCGGCTCGACGAGAACGAGAAGAACCTCCACGGCTTAACATTTTTTTAGAGTTAAGATTAATACAAAAAAATAAGAAAGAGTAGTATTAGTCTAAAGTAGTAGGACTATAGATTTAGGATTATAACTAGAAAGTACGAAATATATTTGGAATTATAACACTAAACTTAAATAAGTTCAGGATTAGGAAGGCTTGATAATTAAGGAATCTTAGTAAATCACAAAATATGCAAAGAGGGACAATGTAGAATAGAGAGATTATAGAAGATGATAGATTGGTGTGAGAGAAATGAGTTGGGAATGGGGGTATTTATAGGAGTGAAAAAATAAAAAATAAAAAAATTCAGGTGGGAAAACTGCCGGTTTTTGACCAAACCGGACGGTTTCGGTTCAAATAGGCAGTTTGATCAAAGGTCACTTGATTTCGACCGTTGATCATCAGCGGTCACAAGATCAAGACCATTAATTTCAAACCCCGCATTGAACGCACCCAACGGCTATTTGTTGACCGGTTCAACCGTCGGTTTGAACCGACTAATTTTTTTAAAAAATTCTCAAAACGGCGGTTCAAACTGCCAGTTTACGGTTTGAGAAATGGGGAAACCGGAACCAAACCACCTTAACGGCTGTTTCGGTTACGGTTGTGGTTCAAACCGTGGTCAACAGTTTGCGCAACCGTTGACCGGCGGTTTGTCCGGTTCACCCGAACCGTGAACACCTCTACCTTAGACCCGTTTGGGACTTAGTATCAAATAGAGAGTTTGATACTAAATTAAGGATTGTCCACTTATTTAGATAGGTTGAGAATGTGATTATCTTACGCTGTATGTATTTCTTGGACTTTTAAATTTCGATTTCCATCTCTCCTTTGTTCTTGGGTGCACTGCAATATATGTGTACTTAAAGAACTAAGGGGAGGTGCTGCCAAAATTTCCAGGTTCTTAAAATGCATAGTAAGATAATATTATTACTAAACATCACATTCTTAAATGGGATAGGTCCCTTACCAAAAATTCAATCATTTCTATACGCACCCTCATAGTGCTCGATTATCTATAATTTGATCATCTATATTATTAATCACAATTATAATATTATAGGATGAGTTCTGATCATAGTTGGATGTACAAATGGAGGGTGGACGGTTATCTGTCAAACAAGTTCATGGAAGGGATTGAGAGTTTCATACAATTTGCACTCACCCATGGAGCAATGAAGGACGGGGGAAAATTGAAGTGTCCTTGTAGTCATACTAAATGTAGGAACTGCAATTACCATGATGTAAACAAGATCAAATTCCATCTCATTAAAAATGGATTCGTACCAGATTACTACATCTGGATATTCCATGGTAAAATAAATCTTGATTGCACGCATCGTGTCGACCCTGAGGTTTACGTTGGAGGATCATCTTACGCCGCTCCTGAATAATCCTCAAATGCTTACTTCAATATGGTTCATGACACAGCCAGACCGAACTTTGTATTGAGCCCTAATGTTGAAGAACCGCCTAATCCTGAGTGCTGGAAATCAACCTTTGTATTCTGGATGTGAGAAACATTCTCAGTTGTCTCTAGTTGCCCGTCTCATGAACCTGAAAGTAGAAGATTGCATGTCCCATAAGTGCTATGATCAAGTACTGGATTTAATCAAAGAAGTTGTGTCAAAAGATGATCATATACCAAATTACTTCTACAAGAGCAAGAAGTTATTGAGGGGCATGGGCCTACCAATCAAGAAGATTGATTGTTGAATCAACAATTGTATGATCTATTGGAGAGATGATTTTGATTTGACCTTTTTTGCAACCATCCTCGGTTAAAACCCACTAAGCAGGGAAAAGCAAAATGTTAGAAAAGCAGCATTGCGTATAAGAAGATGTATTATTTTCCATAACTCCGCGTCTGCAAAGGTTATACGCATCTGCAGCAACTGCAAAGCACATGAGGTGGCATGCTGAACACGTTGTTGACGATGGTGTGATGCATCACCCGTCAGATTAAGAGGCCTAGAAACATTTCAATCAAACTCGTCCGGAGTTCACCACCGAAAGTCAAAATATAAGATTAGGCCTTTGTATAGATGGTTTTCAACCTTTTGGTTGTTTCGGGGTGCAATATTCTTCGTGGCCGGTGATAGTCACACCATACAACTTGCCTCTGTGGATGTGTATGAAAGAGTAATACATGCTTTTGAGTGATCTTATTCCAGACCCAAAAACCCGAAGGATAAGCTAGATGTGTTTCTACAACCTCTAGTCGCTGAGTTGAATCAGTTATGGACGGTCGGTGCACCCTCATATGATATTTCTAAAAAGTAGAATTTTCAATTGCGTTCAGCCCTCATGTGGACAATTAACGATTTCCCCGCCTACTCCATGTTGTCTGGTTAGAACACGGTTGGCAGAATGGCATGTCCATATTGCATGGAACGTTTGGCTGCAGTTACTCTCGAATGCAGCGGGAACCAATCTTGGTTTGATAATAATCGAAAGTTTCACAATTGTGGTCATTCTTTTCGAAAAGATAAAAGGAATTTTCAAAAAAAAAAAAATGGTGGAGACTTCACCGCCAAGCGTATGGTCAGGAACAGAGATTTTGGTAGAGATAGAAGGTTTGGGGATTTTGAAATTTACTGATCTAGATGTAGAGGCCGTCAATAGATGCATAAAAAAATCAAGTGGTTGGAGAAAAATAAGCATATTTTGGGATTTGCCATACTGGAGAACAAATTTGATTCAGCATAATCTAGACGTTATGCACATCGAGAAGAATGTGTTTGATTATATTCTCAACATGGTTATGAATGTCAAGGGGAAGATAAAAGACACTCCCAAATCTAGGGATGAACTGAATGAATATTGTTTTCATCCCGGCCTACAACAAGACGCAGCAGGAAATTATCATAAAGCTTGTTACACATTGGATAAGACATCAAAAGTTGCCTTGTGTGAGTGGATAAAAGCTCTTTAATTTTTAAATGGATATGCATCAAATCTTGGGCATTGCATTGATATGAAGGGACTGATATTGTTTGGTATGAAGAGTCATGACTGTCATGTGTTCATGCAAAGGTTGATACCAATTTCCTTTCAAGAACTGCTTCCCCATCCCGTGTGGAAGGCCCTCACAGAACTGGGTTTATTTCTCAAGAGCCTTAGCTGCAGAGTGGTTGGGACTAATGATATGAGTCTTTTAGAGCGTGATATTCCTCTAATTTTGTGTCAGCTTGAAAAGATCTTTCCGCCTAGTTTCTTCGACTCCATGGAGCATTTGCAGTTCACTTAGCATACGAGGCTAGAATTACAAGCCCAGTGCAATATAGGTGGATGTATCCATTCCAGATATTTCTTCGCAAATTGAAGGACAACGTGAAGAATAAGGCGAGCGTTGAGGGCTCGATAGTAAATGCATATCTCATCAAAGATGTGTCAACTTTTACTTCGTACTAGTTTGAAGATCACGTCTTTACAAAAAGGACAAATTTGCCTCATAATGATGATGGACAAAGTGGTGAAAAGGATAATGACGACTTTCCCTCAGTGTTTAAAAAGTATGGTGAAACGTTCACAGCATCGGGAAAAAGATTCTTGAGCAAAGAAGAATTCGATGCAACGAGACGTTTTACTGAACTGTGAAGAAGTCTATCAAGTCTGAAATGTCATCATTTATAAATTTCTTAAGAAATATTAATTATATAATAAATTAAGACAATTTTGAAGTTTATTCATATGCAGTGTCTTCATGGAGATTGTAAAACAGTCTCAACCAAATATAATAGACGGTGGACTGAACAAAAAATTAAAAAGTGAATTTGCCGATTGGTTTGAGAGATATGTGATTTCTTCTAAAATAATTATATACAATTGTGACATATATATGTCATTTCAATCGATATTATAATAAATAATAATTACTTTCCATCGTTATAGGTGCATGATCCCTTGAACAATGTCATTGGCAAGTACATTAAGAGTCTGGCAGTAAGTCCATCACGATGTGTGACTACATATCATGGTTGCAAGATTAATGGATACAGATTTTACACAATTGCATATGGATCAAATAGATCAACTTCAAGCACTGGCGTCTGTATAAAAGGAACAAACTACGGGGATGATGAGTATGATTACTATGGTCGTCTCCTATAAGTTGTTAGACTCGACTATACTGGCTTGCCTTACAAGAGCACACTCATGTTCAATTGTGAGTGTTTTGATCCAACTCCCGCAGGTACAAAGGTTCATCCTCAGTATAATCTTGTCGATGCCAATTATAAGCATAGATTCAATCGCTATGAGCTGTTTATACTTGCTACCCAAGCTGTTCAAGTTTACTACTGCCCGTATCCAAGTTTGAAATGAGATAAGTTGGATTAGTTGGCAACGTGCGAAATTAAAGTAAGATCGACAATAGATTTTATCGAGCCTATGAAGCCCAATCAATCCTTTCAAGAGGAGCAGATAGAAATGCACAATTCAATATAATTGGAGGATGGAAATTTCCAATTACACATCGACCTTATTATTAATGAGCCAGATGAACTTGTCGATGTGGTAGAGGAGGAGACAAAAGATGAGTTTCTAACCGATGATGAAAATATAGACGAAGATGAGTTTGACGATAACCTAGATAGTGAAAGTGTAGGTTCAGGTTAATTATAAAGCTGATACATACATATATAGTTTTAAATTATATTAATTTATTATCCCAGTTCAATTATGCTTAAAGGTCGTGGGCGGTCTAGGCCCATCTTTGGGCCGTGCTTCTCTTGGTTCATCATAATTGTCTCTTCGTCACTTAGACGATGAAGGCGATGATATGATTGACTTATCGGCAGGGACTCTGCCGATCGTTCCAGCCACCCCGTCCGATGCTAGTACATCGAGAAGCCTCATGCCACCACGTTCTGGTATGATCGAGATCTATGTCGTCCCCCCTAGATAAGTAACTTTAATTTAATTTTCATTGGTAATAAATTCTTTATTTTAATATATTTCTCTAATAAACTCTATATTTTACTAGGCTACGCAGTCACTCGTCGGAGTTACCAACGATCCTTTGGCTGATCCACGAGGCTCGTGTACACTCCAATAGGTGGAAGTATGAGCATATTCCCCAGTCTCATCTTCAGTGTGGTGGCCTGAGTTTTATGTAATTAAACTAATATTGTTTTCAAAAGTTGCTATATATAATAATTTTAATTAATCAAAATATTTTGATTTGTTTTACAGATGCATTGTTATTGGGACCCGGGTGTATATTCTGAGGAGATCATACAACGTAACTTATACAGTTCTATGACCCACTCGTGGCGCAGCCGTCTCCATGAGTGGAAGACGAATTGGAGAATGAAAGAGAGGGTGCCCGCATGCGTGGGCGATGACATCTAGAGGAGATGGGTGGTGGAGTTTGAGAAGCCGAAGAACAAGAAGCATTCCGAGCAGGCGAGCAAGAATAGGATGAGCGAGACCGCTGGACCTGGTAGTAGGATAGCCAAGTACAGAGGAGGGTCTCGGACTGCGATTGGCCATGCAGATTTTTGTAAGTATTTTTTTGAGATGTAATTAATATATATATATATATATATATATATATATATATATATATATATATATATATATATATATATATATATATATATATATATAATCTTTCGCTTTTAATCCTCGTAACGGTATATTATACATCAATCAAAATATTATAAGGGGAGTATCAGATACGTTTAGAGGAGGCTCGTGCTTCATCACTGGATCCTGCCACCGTTGACGAGAACACAATCTATCTACAGACCATCGGTGTGAAGAAGGGTTTTCGGTTTGGCATGGGATGTTTAGGAACTCTTCTGGCTTCGAAGAGTTCCAAAGGTGGTACTTCCTCTGTTCGAGTTAGCCGTGTCTCGGAGCTCCAGACGCAGATGGAGGTTTTGAATAGCTAATTCGAGAGTCAGCTTGAGGCGAACCAGTGAGCACATTAGGAGCAGTTCCAGACGATGCGTGAGGAGCATGCACATCAGCAGCTTGAGATGGAGGCGGCTCTCCATGACTAGGTGATGCAGGAAGTCGCCGCAGTGATGGCAGCACGACGTCGGCGGCCGTCCTTTGATGCTCCAGCTGATGATGATGATTCTGCAGTGTAGTTGATTTAGGAACAAATAATATTTATGTTTGATACTTTATTTAAACTTTATACATTATACGATATAATTGTTAATTAATTATATTTTATTTTAAATTTTATATTTTTTTGGGAAATATAAATTAGTTTTTGTATTGGATTATTGATTTGTGACATAAATACAGGTAAAAATATCAAATAAGATAAAACAAAAATAAATTTATTTGAAAATGCTGATGGGGCGGAACCCGTCAGCATCATTTGAAAAATGCTAACGGGTGGAGCCTGTCAGCATTATTTAAGTTTGTTGACGGGCATTACCCGTCAGCGGATCCCTACCTGTCAGCAAATGCTGACAGGTATCGGATTATGGCCACAGGCGTTACTGACGGGACTGACCCGTCAACATTTGCTGATGGGTAGGTTAATCTCGTCAGCAAAAAATATGCCGACTTCACAAATGTTGATGGGTTTGTTGATAAATCACGCCCGTCAACAAACGACAGTTTTTTTTGCAGTGGAGTTTTGTGCCCTCGGGCATTAGGAAATTTGTTTTTCCATATTCCTCAACTATTTTCGTCCTATCAGATATTTTATTAACCTTTGCCTCGTCATTTTTCAAGTGAAGAAAATATTTCTCATCTTTGAGTATGGTATGCATTGTAGAACTGACACAAATCTCCGCTTTGAATTTCGGAATGAAATATTTTATGATAAGAAAAACATAACACTCGTATATATGAAGAGTCAAGCAAACAGGTAAAAAGGAAAAACACTCAGACTTAAGATAGTGGCATTGTGGCACACAACATTCATGTAGTTGGATAATCATTCATGGATGATCATCTCCCCAGGCATTTTATTTTCATCTTCTTGATTAACCATCACATCATCAACATCCATGTGAACCACATTATCGTAGCTATAAGAGGGATCATCATAATCACTTGCGATAAAGTTTGTTTTAACATTCTTTCCCTTTTCTTTCAATGATGCTTGATAAAGATCAACAAGGAGTTTTTGTACGACATGTATAGGTCCAGTGACCTTGCATGCCACACTGAGTGGTTTTGAACATATCACTCGGTTTTATCAAGGGTAGTTTGTCATATCAATTCTTATTTTTAATTAAATTGATATACTTTTATAAAATGTAATTATATTTATTTAAATTGTTAAAAATTAAAAACTATTACAATTTTTTTGTAGTTAGATTTATTAAAAATCTTAAAATATGTAAATCTGATATATTTATTATTGAACTCAAACCCTTAATTATTTTAACTTTTTTTGGGTGAAACCTTTTTAATGTAAAAAAAAAAGAGAAATATTTGTAAACAAAGGAAAGGAAATGGAAAATATTATTAGTACTGTAATTGAATCCCCAAATATAAAAAAAAAATGCCAACTACAATCCTCACAAACAAATCACAACAGAAATCCAAAAAATAAGACCTCTGTAACCTACTTCTCCACCTTTTCTCCTTCATTCTCTTTCAACACCCACACTGATGACCGGATTGTGTGACGGCTATACAAGCAGTAGACGATGAGTCCGGAGATGGCACCAATCTACAAACAGCAAAGGGGCCGCTTCGGTTGGGGTTTTGGATCGACTTGGTTTTGGGTCTGGTGATGGTTGGGGAAATTACCTGGGGCTGTTGCAAAATTAAAAGGGAGGTGAAGAAGAAAATGAAAGGGCGGTAGTGGTAAGTGGTGTGGCGGCGCCGTGAAGTGTCTGACTATCACTACGGATTTGATTTCTTTGGGTCCAAATAGTTTGCTCGAGATATTTAGGGTCCTACAAGGTTCTGGGCTACTACGTGCGATTGGACTTGAATTTTAGAAGGAGATGGTGGGGCTAAGGAAAGTAGGGCGATGGTGTCGTTGGCGCGGCTCCATCTATTTGTTCTCTCTCTCTCTCTCTCTCTCTAATAATTCCTTTTTTGGACATTTGTGTGTGGGATTATAGGATTTGATGGTAGTTCTTGAATCCAAGTTTTACGAGGTGGCGACGGTGGCGGATTGCAAACAGCTGCGGCGGAATCGATAGTGCCAGTGCTGCTTGTGTGGCAGTCTCTCTCATATTTAACTAAACACAATTAAATTTCATTAAAGTATAACAAATCAATCAAAAATAAGGACTGATATGACCAAAGTTTCCTTTATCAAACTAGTAATGTGTACAAAACCACTCAATTTCTGGTTTGGGGGAGTAATTTGCAACAAGTTTATAATTCGTATGGCTGATTGTCACAAAAAATAGTTTATATGGTAAGTTGTGAAAAATATGATAGTTTGGAGGGTAAAAGAAAAATTCCCATATCTTTTATACATACAATATGAATTTTCGAAATTCACCGTATCCAACTGATCGAAGATTTCTTAACACTCTAATAAATCGTCTCCGCAATAGTACGAAGTCGGTTATAGAGCGGTAAGTTTTCCTGAGTCGTGTCTCTCGAGGATAGATATTATTGGTGGTCGGTGTTTTTACTTAATCTCTTGTTAATCTCAATTAAACTAATCTACTCCTAAGAAAGCAATAAGTCATTGATTTGGGTTTGAGTTTTTAATGCTAAAGCATGAGTTGAAATGAAAACTTGAAGACACTAATTAAAACAAAAGACAATTACTATTAAAAGCTTAATTGAAAATGACTAATTTTAGAAGATTAATTAAGCTCTAATTAAAAACCCTAAATTACTTAATTATGACTCCCAAGTTAAAGAAAGCTAGTAAGTTGAAAGAGAAATAAGAGGGAAAAACAAGCTTGAGCATTTAAAGAAGTCAAATGGCATTTAATGAGAAAAAGTTAAATTTATCAAAGAGGAAAACTACTTATAACTTTCAAAGCTCCAATGTTTGTTTGAACAAAAAGAATAAAAAGTTTCAACATGCAAGTTTCAATGGATTTTTTAAGCAAGAAGAAAAATAAGCTAGAAATTGGAAGTGAGAATGTGAAAAT
This sequence comes from Phtheirospermum japonicum, assembly GCA_014905375.1. NCBI lineage: Eukaryota > Viridiplantae > Streptophyta > Magnoliopsida > Lamiales > Orobanchaceae > Phtheirospermum > Phtheirospermum japonicum. The sequence continues at coordinate 326,369 of BMAC01000658.1, read as the reverse complement.
GTCAAGAGAAACAACAATAAGAACTACAAATTAACAACCAACACATAGCAATAATAAACAACCAAGAACAACAACAATATGAAGGGGAAATATTACTACCAATTCTACTCCAAAGAAACTTCAAAATCTATGGCTACAATCTTCAAAATGCTAAGAACCACTTCAACAATAGATTCACAAAAGATGGAATACAAACTTCTCAACTATTTGTTAATGGAAACCTAACTACTAAAACTAACTAAGCTTAAGCTAACTAAGGATTAATCTAGGGTTTAAAGCTTGAAAGGCAATGGAATAGTAAAAGTTGGCTTGGTGGAGATTGAACAAGTACAAAAACCACCAAGGGAGGATAAGGTTGGTGGAGAAAGGGGCTGGGCTATTTATACAAAAATGCAGGGGCAAAATCATCAAAACGGGTCAAAAACCACAAAAATTCCTGTGTTTCAGTCGATCGATTGACATCCAGTTGATCGACTGCTTCGTCTTCAAACGTCAAACTCACTATTTCACAGTAGATTTGGCATGGTTCAGTCGATCGACTGAACGGCAGTCGATCGACTGACGTGGCTGCTCCCGGCTCGGTTTTTCTAGTTTCCGCTCTAGCCGTCCGCCGATTGTCGTTCCTTGCATGTGCTATATTCCCTTGCTTGTCCATTCCAATTCGAGTCGAGTGGGATGCCTCCAAACGTGCGCGGGCCCCGCTTGGTCATCCTACGGCCAAAAGTACGCAAAAGAGTGAAAAATTACGAAAATATCACAAAAAACCACGCAAATGATACCAAAACCTAAAACTAGCAAAATAGGCCAAAACGACTCCTAATACCCATAAATGCAAGTAAAACACATGCAAACGCGACACAAAAAGGGTACAAAAAGAACGTACAAAAAGGTACAAATCACCAACCTCTTCCAAATACCCTCTTCGTCATACTTCCAAAAGGATTCTGTTTTCTCAAAATTAATTTGCTCATAAAATTGAATATGACTTTGGTAGCAATTTGCAAAATAATTATACGGTGGTTAGGAAACTCTAAATACGCATCGATAATAAATATTGATGTGCCTTGATCTGGTACCTATTTGACCGATTCGATGATCTCCGACTGATGTCGTCACTGGGAAAGAGAGGCGCAGATCAGATTAGATTCTGATTCTACAAAGCCAGGGTTTGTAGATGAGAAAAATTTAGGCACTGAATTGAACACACACAGAAAATCACAATTTTGTGAGTCGACAATTGAAATAATTTTTTATTTTTGTTTGTTGGATGCTCAGATTTTTTTCACAGATCTAAGAATTTTAGAAAGAAATAAGTGTGTGTGTGTGTAATATATTTAATATTCTAAAAATAAGGTGATAAAGTTACATATTTTTGAAATAAAATGTAACCCATCCTACAAAATAGGGAAAAAAAATTAACCATAAATAAAAATAAAATTTCTTTTTTAAAGTTTATTTTATGGCATTTTCATTGCTCATAAACCAATATGATTTCGAAGAATTGGACTGGCTACTCCTTAGTGTCACTTTATAATGGACCTATAAATATCACTGGGACAATCTCCTATGGGCCTCTAACATTATGTGTATGTCCAAAAGACCAAAGAGAACTAAATGTCTTAAAACGCTAACGCTGGGCCAAAATGAGGCCAACAAATTCACACGTTATCAAGGCGTGCATAGCAGTAATGTGGAGGAGCGTCCAGATTAATGAAAAATTATACCGGGGATTCCGATCCCAGCCTACTTGTGATTTGTTACTAACTTACTATTTTACTAGGGCTATAGAATTTAAAAAAAAAAAAAAAAAAGAAAAGAAAAAAGAAAGAAATGTAGACAGAGAGGATCTGAGTTCAGTCAAAGCCAGACTGTCCAGATAAGGATGAAGATCGAAAATTGTACTATAAACACGTTTTTTACTGATAATCATTGTATTTAAAAATGTGATTGATTGTTGTCATAATAAATAAATAAATAAAATGTGACTGATTCGACTTCCGCGCAGAGAATAAATCTAGGCAACTTCACATCTAAAATTATTTTATAAATTATTAGAAATATTTAATCTGATCCTTCTCCGATGAGATAATGTAACTAAATACCAAAATTACTTAATTTTGGATTCGAATTCAGATTGTGATCTTTTTCGTTTATGTTTCCTTCTCTTTTTTTCAATTAAACCGATTCAAAACCTTGAATCTCACTTGGACTAGGATATGAATGATCACTTGGTTGGCCGTGATATTGATCATTTAATAAGCGCAATTATATTTTGAGATAATTCTCATTTAATACACTTATATCATAGTCAATTCCTAAATAATTTTCTAATATTATTTGCATCCCATTTAAGTCACAGTCTTTCCATTAAATCAAAATTATAATATAAATTTTCAAAAATGTCCTACAACTAAAAAAAAAAAAAAACCCAACATACACCATCGTTCATCTTCTCAGAAACAATAATTAGATTCCTCCAAGTTGAGAGCCACCGCCGTATTCATCTTTGCCAAGCCACCTCCAGTCATAGACCCAGATTGAAGAATTGAAGAACTTCAAGCAATTGGGCCACCAATTGAGAAATTGAAATCAGACACATATTTCAAATCGATTTGTACAGTTTCTTACTTAGGCCACCAAGTTATTTTGAAGGAGTTCAAGCAACTGGGCCTGGACACATGAAGATTGGAGTCGCAGAATTAGGGCGAGTTGTGTCTAACTCAATTGAATCTTTCATTTGTTTGCAATTTTAGGTCGAAGATCAACCATAAGATTGTTCCTTTTTTTTTCTCATTATTGTTTCATGCATCCTCCGGCGAGTGCCCGCGCGGTGGCGGTGGAGCAGTGAGGTGGCTGGTCGGGTGGGTGTAATTTTGATTCATATTTGAATATATATATATATATATATATATATATATATATATATATATATATATATGAAATGTATTATGAGATTTATTGAATGATATAGTATGAAATTTTATGAATTTGAATTTCACAACGTAGTATGAAATTTTATGAATGTTGTATGGAATTTGATAGTATGAATTGGAACTTTATGAATTGGAATTCTACAACGTAGTATGAAATTTTATGAATGTTGTATGGAATTTGATAGTATGAATTGGAACTTTATGAATTGGAATTCAACATGGAATTCGATAGAATTCAACAATGTAATATGAAATTTTTTATGAATATAGTATGGAATTCGATCGGAGTCAAGCGATTAACATTGTAGTATGAAATAATATGAATCTTATTTGAGTTAAATTTGGAGAAAAAATAAATTTTGAAAAATAAAACAGGATTCACATAGTAGTATGAAATTAATATGAGTCTTATTTGAGTTAAATTTGGGGAAAAGTAAAAATCAAAATATAAAACAGATTAGTAAGGATAAACTTGTACTTTTATGTATTAGTTTGATTAAATGAGAAGTTGAATGAGTAAATGGGAATCAGTACTTTTAAATGGATTTTTTTGGAAATAAATATTCTCCTATTGGAGTAAACGGGAATTGTCCCTTATATTTTTATAATTTTTCTTTTCTATCGACGAACACCAACAGTTTGAAATGTTGTTGTTCGTACTTAGTCGATGTCATAGTTGCTTGTTCTCGGCTCGAATAGGCAAGAATGCGGCACACTCGACTTGTACCCACTGCTCCAATCCTCTTTAATTGCGCCGTGCTCAAACTTGGCTTAGAACACTGTTGTCCGTAGTTAGCCGAGAATGACACCAGTCCGTGAGCTCCGGCGAGCTTCCAACCGGCGTAAATACCTATAACTGGACAGAAAATGGGATTAAGTCAGAAATCGAAAAGAATACACAAAGTAATGCAATAAACCGAGACAGTATAAGAAAGGAACGGGAAACCCCCTTTCACTCACAAAAAAAAAGGTCATCTATCTGAGCTGCACGTCATCGATAATAAGCTGACAACCTTGACAGACCCAATCAACTAGGGTAAACTCCGAATCGACACACATCTACGTCGTTGGCCCTTTGATATTAGCAAACCAGAGAAGAACAAGAAGAACTTCTCGGGTCGTCGCTCAGTCTTCCGCCGCCTGGTAGCCGTCACTGATTTACCGTCGTAGCTCGGCTGCCATCCATGAAACCTCTCTCTTCACTGGTGATAAAATCTGGTGAGTATTCCTCACACACAAAATGCGCACAACGCAATTGACTTTTCGCACATAAAAGGAAAACGATGATGAATTTCAGAGCGAGACCACAAAGGGAGGTGATGAAAAATTTTGAGCGTCTTAGGGCTAGGGTTACAAGAGAGAGAGAGGGGGAGACGGAGGGTTGCGATATCCCTAATTCAAATTGACAACCAAAGATCAAAATGAGGGGGGATCTGGGGTTCAAGCAACCCAACCCGATAGAGTTAAACGAGTTGTTCAAATGTTGACTTTTCAGGTGGGCTTGGGGCTGAGCTTTCTTGTGGGCATTGATGAAGAAGTTAGTTACCCTTCATTTAATTGTCATTTGGACCAACAACAACATTATCCACTTTGGTCCAATATCAATATGTCGACCCATGTCTGCAACTAGGAACCACAGGATGTCATCATCGCCTTAAAGTTACCTACACAAACTCACAAAGCAAGAACAAATGCGCAAACAAAAATGTCAATGCGTACGCATAGTATGCTACTTCACAAATTTTTGTATACACCTATATGCAACATCACTAAAACGCATATGTAAAATACGTCCACATCTCAAACTTATCGATGTTGGCCTAATCAACAGTACCAAAGTTTAAAATATTCAAACATGTTCGTAATTTGCTCACGGGCAACACTTGATGTTCATGTCCATCGATTTACTTAGAAGGGATCTTTTACAGATCAATAATATGTTCAACTACAATATCACGAGTGAAATGAAGCCACACATCCAAGTGCTTAGTACGATCATAAAAAATAAGATTCTTAGACAACTGAATTGTAACTTGATTGTTAGAAAATACCACAATATTACCATCTAAAACACCAATTTTAGAAAAAGGACCCTTTAACCAGATAGCTTAAAGGAATCAGTTATAGCAACATACTCAACTTCAATTGTAGATAAGTTAACAATAGGTTAACTGAGATTTCCAGCTAATACAAGAGTCACACAAAGTAAACACATAAGAGGTTGTGGATTTTCGACTATCTCTATCATAAGCATAATTAGAATTAACATAACCTTTGAGTAATACACCATCAAATGATTTGTAGAATCTCAAACCAAAATCACAAAGAATTTCAAATAACGTAACAACAATTTTAAAACCTCCCAATGGAGCTTACCAGGATTATACATGTATCTAATCATGAAAATAATAGCATAACCAATGCTAGGCCTAGCACTAACCATGAGAAACGTCATAAAACCAACCGCATTTATATGACGCATTTTCCATAGCATCAATTTCAGTTTTAGTCTTGTGGGACTGTGATTTACTTAGTAAGATATTAGGAGTAAGAGGAATTTCAACAAGATTGACATCAAATATAGAAAATTTACTTAAAATATTTTCGCATAGGGAATTTGATTGAGAAAGATGGAATAATTTTTCTTATCTCTAACAATGCTCATGCCTAAGATATGTTTTGCATTTCTAAGGATTTTCATATCAAATATTTCACAAAAATAATTTTGAACATGCTCAACTGGCTCCATGCAAGAACTAACAAGTAACATGTCATCAACATAAATGAGCAAGAAAATAGAAACATTGGCAGATTTTACAAAGTAAAGATAATGATCATACGACATATGTTTAAACTATAAAGAAAGCATGTAAGCATCAGAATTTTTGTTCCACTGCCTAGTATATTGCTTCAAATCATATAACAACTTTTTAAGAAAGCAAACAAAATCATGATTCTATTTGTTAACAAAGCCTTCCGACTACCTCATAATTTTTTTTTCATCTAATGCAAGAAGACGGATTTAACATCCATTTGTTTCGACTCCCAATCAAAATGACCAATTAATGCAAGAATAATATGCACAGTGGTGAATTTAACAATATGAACAAATATTTACGTATAATCTATCCCCTTTTTTGAGTAAACCCCCTACCCACAAGTCTAGCCTTAAAATCTAACCCTTTTATGCTCATGCTTGACCTTATACAATCACTTACAATCCACAACATAATAGTTTCCAGGTTTAGGCACAAGATTCCACATTTGATTAACATGCAAGGAATTTATCGCATCATTTATAGTATTTAATCATGCACGAGAATTCAAATATTTCAAGGCATCATGATACGACTTAGGTTCACTACTATCAATCGATTCAAACACACTTAAAGCATACAAATTCAAATAAAAATCACGTAAAAGCACAGATTTGGAACTAGTCCTTTTCTCCCTATCTCTAGTAAGTCGATAATCATCTAACACATGCGTATCGGGCAAATTGCCAACACTCTCAGTATGCACATTAGAAGTTTGAATACTTTCAGCTGGTAGCTTTTTAGAAACATCAGACTCAACATGCACATTATCGCTTTCAACGGGAGCATTTTGTGAATCATCAAAATCACTAACATGCAAAAGCCCACCTCACTTGGAGTCGGGTCAGGTTCATTAACAGCGGGCAAAGAAGCAGGTAAGCATGGAAATTCAAATTCATTGGAAATCACATCACGACTAATAATTACTTTAAAACCCAGTTCACTCCTAAGCCACGACCTATAATCCTTAACACCTTCCGGACACCCCCAAGAAAACACATTTAATAGAACGAGGTTCAAGCTTGTAAAGTTTTTGATGAACGAATGCAGCACAATAAAAAATATGCAAGTTTGAATAATTAATCTCTTTTCCACACCAAACTACCTCAGGACATTTACCAGTCAAAGGTGCGGAGGAGGACCTATTAACCAAATATGCAATTGTTAATAAGGCATCGTCACAAAACTTTTTTGAAAGACCTGAATTAGACAACATACATCCAACTCTTTCAAGTAGTGGACGATTCATGTGTTCTGCAATCCCATTTTACTGCGGGATATACGGAGACAGTCCGATGCCTTTGAATGCCGGACTTGTCACAAAGTTTATGAAAATAATTATTAAAAAATTCAAGTCCATTATATATTAAAGGAATGTGATCTGTTTTCCAGTTTTATTTTCCAATCAAGATTTTTCAAGTCCTAAACTTTTCAAAAATGCCAAACTTATTTTTCAAAAGAAACAAAAAGACTTTTCTAGAAAAAATTATCGATCACATATAGAAAATACCTATTTCCACCTTGAGTGGAATCACTAGCATGACCCCACTCATTAGCATGCACAAACTAAAAAATATCATGACTGACAAAAATTCTTGGGGAAGGGAAAATAAGGAATTGCACGCGTTGTTGTTTGTCATACACACAAGAATCACAGAAGGACAGGCAAGAGACTTTATCCTTACAATTTATGAAAATTCTTAAACCTCTTACTACTCATTTGACCTAGACGTTTATGCCATAAATCAGTTTGGTCAACACACACAGAATTTGCAGAATTAAGTATAAATTCACAGTTACAGTGCAAACATACAAATTTCACACGGAATTCACAAGTTTGGTCAGCTTTGAAAACAACAAGAACCCTTCATGATTTTCATAACACTCTTATCTCACCTACCTTCTAACCCATCATGCTTAAGCAAAGCACATGAAATCAAGTTATGATACAATCAGGAATATGTCGCACATTTTCTCATTTTGCCAAAGAAACATGCCCATACTTGACTTCCTTGTAATTTAAAAATATATATATACATATATATGTGTGTGTGTGTGTGTGCATGTGTGTGTGTGTGTGGAGACATATGAAACGTGCATGCAAATTTAACAAGCCACTAATTATCACATAGATTATAACACACAGTGTTCACATTATCATGCATTTTATCAGACTCAATAACCATATAAACATCATCCATGTTATCCCTATAAGATGCTATATTCGCATGATGAGATTGTTGTTATTAATTTTCTTGGGGTAGGGACGTTTCTTTACAAAATGTCCAGTGTCACCACAATTGTAACACTTGCGACCTGTCAATCGGATAGGAATCGCCAGAATTCTGGGAATTAGGTCACAAATGGGAAATGAGGAGAAAAAGGAGCAGGCCAAATTGTGTAGAAGGAAAAGTAGATGGTTCATGCGGTTAACGGATCGGGTTTCCAACTGGTTATTTGGGGCGGTCGACCTTTCTAAATTAATGCATCAAATGGGCTTTTAGCCTTCTTTTATCCAAGATTTTTCTAGTTTTCAGCCCACTTTTATTGGTTTTTTTTTATTTGAAGTTGTTATGTTGAATTACCAGATGTTGGGGATTAATGGACAAGTGTATTGGTCCCCTCTAACCTTAGGTTAGATTTTGGAGAAACGAAAATAAAAGGCATTAAGCAACAATTATAATTTATATTCCTTCTTAGTTTCTCTCTCTCCCTTCCCCTCCAAGTTCCCTTATTCCATTCATCACACATCATACAACATTCATACAAATCATTTACAAGCCCAAAAAATATATAGAAAACTGATACACAAAACTTAGTAAATATTACAATTGGTACTCAGAGCCTTTCGATTTTATGAAATGGCAGAAGTTACACGCTTTAAAGATCTTCAAGAAGCCCAGAAACGCATTGATCAAGTCCTTCGAATAGAATCTGCAAAGAGAGAAGCTGCATAAATGAAATTACAGGAGCATATTAATGGAATCAGTACAGATATGATGAACAAATTTGACCACATATCCCAAACATTAGCCTCTATCCAGCTGCAGTTGCTCAACACAGAAAAAATGCAGAAACAAGCTGATGAGGGCTCAATTCTGGGTGAACAGGCTCAGGCTGGACACCACCCAGAAATTTTCCTGGCAACAACCAATAACACCCCACAAAATGATCCAGGATCAACCACACCAGAACATAATCAACCCACTTCCCAAGATTGATTTTCCCAGATATGATGGATCTCAAGCTAGGTCTTGGATTTTAAAATGTCAAAGTTATTTCAAACTCATTCCCAATATCTCAGATGCTCAAAAGGTGATTCTAGCATCTATGCACTTTGATGGTAAGGCTGCACAATGGTACCAACAATTTTCTATCAGGCAAATAGATCTAACTTGGGCTCAATTTTTTGAAGTTTTATCAGTCAGATTTGATGAATTGAAGGAGACAAAAATTATTGCTGAATTTAATAAACTTGGCATACACATTCATACACACTTATATTATTTCTTTTATGTCGGCCCGAACAGCAGCTCACAATGTTGATGTCTGTACTTAGACAATGTCATAGCTGCTTGTTCTTGGCCCAAATAGGTAGCAATGCCCACTCGACTTGTACCAGCTGCTCCAGTCCTCTTTGATTGTGGCCTGTGCTCAAACTCGACTCGGAACACTATTGTCCGTAGTTATATGAGAATGCACTTGTTTGTGAGCTCCAGCGATCTTCCACAGGCGCAAATACCTACAATCGAACAGAAAATGAGATTAGGGCAGAAATCGAAAAGGATACACAAAGAAATATAATAAATCGAGATGGGATAAAAAAAAAAAGGAACGATAAACTCCCTTTTACACTATAAAAAAAGCAGTCGATCTAAGCTGCACATCACCGGTAACAAGCTGACAATCCTGGCAGACCCGATCAGCTGGAGTAAACTCCGAATTGGTTCAGATGGCCCTTTAATTTTAGCAAACTGGAGAAGAATGCGAAAAACTACTCGAGATGTTGCTCAGCTTGTCGCTGCCTGGTAGGTGTCGCCGATTTGCCTCCGTAGTCGGGCTATCGTTTGTATGCTAGCCCCACAAAACCTCCTCTCTTCATCGGCGACAAAATCTAATGAGTATTAACACACACACACACACATACACAATCGGCTTTTCACACACAAAGGAAAACGATTGTGACTTTCAGAGTGAGACAACAAAGGGGGGTGAGGGAAAAATATGAACGGCTTAATTAGAGATAAGGTTAAGAGTGAGAGGGAGTAATAAGGGGAGACGAAAGGCTGAGATGACCATAATTCAAACAAACGGTCGAGACCAAAACGAGACCGACACGATGGAATCAAATGAATTATTCCAATATTGACTTTTCAAGTGCATTTTGTCTGAAATTTCTTGTGAGTCTTGATGAAAAAGTGAGTTAACCTTCGTTTACTTATCATTTGGGTCTGCGCCAACAAAATAAAATGGAAGAAAACATGTTGATTGTTCCATTACGCATACGCGGTGTTTGAAAGGTGTAAAATGGTTAAGAATTTTAGTGCAAAAGTGTAAAATGCAAATTGAGCGTCTCTCGAGGATGCAACTTGCAAAGTAAGCAGCTGAAAAAATAAAATAAAAGATCTTCAATAAAAAATAGAAAGAAAAAAAATTACAATCTTAGGAGTGTAGTTTAAAAAGTTGGAGGATTTCGGGGTTACAAGCCAAATCACCAATAATGCAACTGGCAAACTTCAACTATAATAAATAATTTCTCCCCAAAATAATATATATATTACTTGAGAAATCTCAGATCTGCTAATACACTTCACATTTGAGGATTATTGTCATAATAATTGAGAAATAGGGGATAAATACAGTGTTTTCATGGGGAAGTGTGTGTGTACACGATGTGTATTCATGCATCACAAAATGAAGTTTGAGTTTAACGAACTCAATCATCATTTCTTTTCTTGAAAAATAGTAATTAAAAAAATAAAAAATTGGTTCCTCCAATGTCACAGTCCAAAACCAAAAAAAAAAATTACTATAATATTTATCCTTTGGTAGTAGCATAATTAGCATTGTGGGTATATTAATTAACCAAGATTTACTAATAATATTTTCTCTAACCCCGCACTCGCCATGTGACCGATTTCTCGATCCCTGAGCTTCCCATCCCACAGATTCTTGTTTCCGTATTTATATTTTTTATGAGTTAATTAAAAGTCAATCGAAACCTAATCAACACTCTGTAGCACGGTGAGCAATACTGGTTTATGTTTCTAGACATTATTATTATTTATTTTTTTTATGTGTAACATTTCTTCATCTTTCTCTCCTCCTGGATCCTGTCAGAAGCCAGTATGTGTTCCCATATTGTGTTCTTTTAATTTTATTTATATAATAAATACACATGGATATGCATTTGACTTTCTTATATATATATGCATGCATCCATAATAGACCATATATCCATGCCTTCAAACATTTATTAGCATCAATACGTACCCAACTATCTATTATGTTATTGGTTTTTCTTACTTTCCTACATTTTTATCTAATTAAAATGCAGGAAATTACTTTGTAGCTAATGCATATGTAGAATTGTTACATTTTGAAGAACAATGGGGTGCACAACATCTGTGTATGCAATTGGTAAGACGAAGAAGAAGAAGAAGATTATCCCCGAAGTGTCCGTGTTCGTCCCATTTCTACGCGTGCCATTGCAAACGGATGTGCTTAAAACACTCCGAGGCTTAATCCCTAAGGATCTTGCTCATAGAATCAATTCACTCAGGAATCAGATTGTTTTCATTACCGAGAACACTGGTTTGACTTTTGACCACTTTTTTTTTTTTTCAAAATTAGCCAATTTTTTTCTAACATTTTTCTTGTGAATTTAAATGATTCTTCAGGCGGGTCTGCAATTAGTGAGCTAACAAAAGCATTGGAACAATACTTATCTCTTGTGATTGGACTTACAAAGAAAGGTTTGTAATTTTTTTTAAAATACTTTAAATAATTAATTACTTCTTAAAAAAATTGACTTTTTTTTACTTGATGATTAAATAGAGTACGGGCTTCAAGATTTGGTGGAGTTCAGGTGGAAAGAATTAGACGATGGAAAACAGGTGAGATTTTTTTATATTTTTTATGTATAGAAATTAATTTGTTGAAATTTGAGATTTAATGAATTACTATGGTGAGCAGGAAATATGTACGGCAAGCTCGTGGTTAGAATTAATATCCGTTTTACATATGATGGCTATGTTAATGTTGATGGATGCAAATCTAAAGCTAATTCCCAAAGACAGTAGCATGTCTGAGAGGCTTGTATCTCCAGGTTTTAATTAGATTTTCGGCTATTTTCCGAGATTAAATCAGTATGGAGGAATTAAAAAATAGTTCATTACTATGCCAATTTCCAAAAAAAAAAATGGAAAACCATATCTGCCACAATCAAAACAGATGTGTTTTGATTTTGATCGATATGTTGGTTGTTTTTGGAAAATGGTCAATATAATGGACTATTTTCAAAATTTTCCCAAAATAAGTATGCACAAGTTTTGATGTCACGAATTTGTATTCTCAGATTGCATGCGAGATGCCGTTGACATATTAGTGAAAGCAGCTGGATATTTGAATTCATGTCAAGATGTCATTCTTCGGCTACCACCTGACGTAAAGTGTGTAAAATCAAGTTTTTTCGTTTGTTTGTTTGTTTTTTCCAGAAAAAAAAAATACAAATTAATAATGTTAATTAATTAATTTTATGCGCGTTTTGGCTATTGATACATATGTGTATGACCAGGGACAAGTTGCCTTCAAATATGCAGGGGAGTGTCCTTGAGGCGATTTCACATCAAGCCCTGGGGCAGGTACTTTAGTTCTAAATGTTATATTTATTTAACAATCTAAAATTTTGATTAAGATAGAATTAATCAAGTCAACAAACTATTGAGCATCTAAAATTGAATATCTCATCAGGGAACTGAAATTCAGCTTGGATTAGCTGTCCAAAGCCAAAATGCAACTCTACCCGTGAAGAGGAGACTAGCATGTGAACAGCTTAGTTTTTTCTCCCAGGTAATTAGGCATGATATATATAATAATATCACAATTTTCATACGATTTTTTTACTTAACTTTGGTCTGTTTTGGAATGGGATGTTGCCAGGCATATTTCTGCTTGTCGGAAGCCGATAATGGTGCTGCCGGAAAGAAACAATTGTTGTACCTCAAATGGAAGCATCTAGAAGCAAAGGTGAAGACACTGCATCATGCATCCAATTATTTCTTCTTTAACTTTATTAAGAAGTTGTAACTAGCTAACTGTATTTATGTATATATGTAGGCTGCTGCTTACTACTATCACGGCCTAATCCTCGATAAGGGCACCGAGCCATCCTGCCATGTCAGCGCCGTCTGTTGTTTCCTCGCCTCTGAAGAATTACTCACCGAGAGCAAAAAGGCTTGCTTAACCTTTTGCCTCGCTCATCCAATTACAAGGTTCAACTAAATTTGAAGAAATTAAATTGTGATGTTTTGCAATATTTATTAAGTTATTAATTAATGCCTCCTCATTTAGGGCTTCACCACCTTGGGGTGCAATGAAGCATTTACACAAGAAGATTCCGGAAATGGCGTCGAAGAAATCTCAGATGTATGGGTACCTTCTGGACCAAGAGAAGTAAGTGATTAAGCTGATTTTATTTATTTATTTATTTATTTATTTATACCTCGCAGAGCCGACAATTTTGGGCCCAGTCCGGTTGGCCCGACCGAATTACCCTATAGTCTATTTATTGGGCCGGGCTTGGGCCACCAAAATGCCAGCCCAATGGAATTATGGCCCGGCACAATTTCGGTCGATGGCTCAACCGGGCCGGGCCATCCTGGTCCGTTGCCCGCTCTAATAAAATATGTGTGTTGATATAATAATGCAGAGGATTGCAAGACTTGCCTGAACTTCCGGAATTTGAGTTGTCGCTAAAACCGGATGACTATGAGTTGCCGGGATTGGATCCCGCGTGGGATTTTGGGAAGTTGGATATTCCGGTGAACACACTTAAGGAGCACCTCGACGATGTATGAAGCATGCACAAACTTGATCGAATTTGGGAGGTGTTCGAGTTTTATTACTTAATTAATTGCATTCTTTGTATAAACGTTTCTTGATTAAGAAAGTTGGTTATGTAAAACTTTTAATTGTTCAGTGCAGCACGTTTGTTTCCCGTAGTACTACTTGTATGCGATTTAACCAGGTGGGTTTGGATAATTGATTATTTGTACTTCTTATTTTGAAATTTTTACCAAAATGTAATGTAGTGTAACACTTGAACGCGTGAGATAGTACGACTTTAATTATTTCATATACCCTTAATTGATAATTATTGATAGTCATGTATTAAATACGCAAGGACATATATGGGATATCATTAACTAAATTAACAACCTAACTATATACTCCCTTCGTTCCAATTTGATAGTCTTACGGTTGGTTTCACACTAATTAAAAAATTGATAGTTTATATAGTTAAGTCATTAATTTAGTTAGTGTTTTCCAATTATACCTTTCTTGAATTTATTAATGTCAATTAATACTCATAGAAATCAGTGTTGGAATTAGTATATGGTTATTGGAATAGTAAAATTTTGCATTGTAATCATCAATTTTCAATTTACGAATTAGAAAACTAGTATTTCAAAAATATTAATTAAGGGTATGTGTGGAAATGAAAAATTAATAATATGTTAAATATGGTAACTGGACTATCTTTGTGGGATGGATGGAGAGTATACAAATTACTCATTTCTTTGTTTATGTGAAATTAACTTGATGACTATATTATTGGGACAGCTAAAATGTAGAATTCATCCGTTAGTTTTTTTAATTTAACAAAAATGGTTCACTAATTAGTCTACCAATTAAATTCTTGTTGCACATTTAGTCCAGTTTTGACAATTTTCACAAATATACTGAAATTTAGTCTACCAATTAATTTTGTACTGTATATTTAGTCCAAGTTTTGGGGTTACGTGTGTGACAATAATTTCAATTTTAGATGAAAATTAGACTAAATTTGTACAAAAGTTTAGTTAATGGACTAAATTTGTCACCTTTATATTATTTTTTTCAACGAATTCTACATTTTAACCACATTGGACTAAAGGAAGAAGAAAACTTTTGTATTGAACACGATAAAATTTGGAATACACTGCATTAACTTTTTGTTGGTATAGTTACAAATATTCGAGCACAAAACTGGAAAAAGAAATATATAAAACAGAAAATAAATATTGTCGAGTCGAGTATGCACTCTGTCCGCAAGACGAAATAGCCCCGGTAGTGCCCTTCGGTTTTGGCTATTCGTCTCCAAAGATAAAACGACTTCGTCCCGTGATATCACAGCACCGTGAGTATCAGGGTTCCGGCGAACTGAAAGAAGACCAGCCGTTACGTAACGGTCAGGTGCGTGAAGGTTCAAAAATGAAACTAGGGTTGAGCCAGAACCCGAACCCCATACGGACCAACTCAATCGGACCACCCAAGACCAAGACCAAGACCAAGTCCCAAGTCCCAGTTAAGCCCAGGCCCAGCCCAGAGCCCAGGACCGAGGTCCGGGACCGGGCTCGGGCTCGGTGCTCGGACGCCTGGCGAACCCAAGTCCAAGAGCCCGCGTGAACTTCGTTTACACAAAGCCCACAACACTCTCTGGCCCACTCGATGTACATTAAAGAAATGTAATCATTTTTAAACTCTCTTCCACATTGACTAACATTCAATGTGGGATAACCGATAAAGCATTAAAGCAAACCGTTCAACTTCCAAGCATCATTTCTCACTCACTAATAAATGGATTTGAGAAATTCAAAATG
>BMAC01000658.1:269393-304987 GCA_014905375.1 Phtheirospermum japonicum | reverse complement strand
TGAACTGAGCCTTGTAAATGAAATGCAGAATATGTGTATGTTTGTTGTTCCAAATGTTCAGGTGTATATGCGTATGGAAAGTGGCTGGAGAATGCAGGAGTCTCACCCTTATATAGGGGTTCAGATTAGGGTTACAGCAGCTGCCAATTAAGACGACCTTAATGGCGTTCAAACAGTCAGTTTTATCTGACATGAACCTGGACGAGTTCAGCGTGCAGATACGTCTGCTGTTTGAATTTCAAAAGTTGAAACCGTCCTGACTGGTCAAGAGGCCAGCCGTTACGTAACGGTCAGGTGCGTGAAGGTTCAAAAATGAAACTAGGGTTGAGCCAGAACCCGAACCCCATACGGACCAACTCAATAGGACCATGCCCAAGACCAAGACCAAGCCAAGTCCCAAGTCCCAAGTTCCAAGTCCAGGCCCAGGCCCAGAGCCCAGAGCCCAGGACCGAGGTCCGGGACCGGGCTCGGGCTCGGTGCTCGGTCGCCTTCGGCTACGCCGAAGGCGGACTGGCGAACCCAAGTCCAAGAGCCCGCGTGAACTTCGTTTACACAAAGCCCACAACACTCTCTGGCCCACTCGATGTACATTAAAGAAATGTAATCATTTTCTACGATTATCTACACGACACGTAGAATAATCCTATACAATTCATTAACATGAATTATCGCTGTACCATTTAATTAGAATTAATCCAATTTACAACACTTTTTTTCTTTTAATTTTTAATTTTGTTGACTTAAACAGGTAGAAAATCCCCAAATTCCGCAACTACTGAGCCAAAACAAAACAAAAGATGTTTGCAATAATTATACCATTACTGTATCTGGATGCATTTAACACCACAGGTGGAAAAACAAACAAACAACCTTTTTTCTATTTTTTTTTTCTTTTTACTAAGAAAAGAACCAAAAAACACAAGCTAATGCATATTAAA
Source organism: Phtheirospermum japonicum (assembly GCA_014905375.1). Taxonomy (NCBI): domain Eukaryota; kingdom Viridiplantae; phylum Streptophyta; class Magnoliopsida; order Lamiales; family Orobanchaceae; genus Phtheirospermum; species Phtheirospermum japonicum. Next base: position 304,049 of record BMAC01000658.1, on the reverse strand, counting down.
TTCCGAAAAAGAAAAGGAAAGAACAAACTGAAAAAAAAAAAAGTGAAAGAAAAAAAAGAGAGAAAACAAGCAATTGTGTGTTACATGAGGTCTTGAGGTATTTAATTTCAAATACCATCGATAAAAGGCTCACACTTGAGTTTGTGGGCGGACATGATTGTAAGCACAAACAAGCAAATGACGGCGACGAAAGATGATACAATTGACGCCATTATCTTGTCGCAGAATTTGGGCACACGGTCACATATTGGCATCCAACCCGATTCACTCTGCCCGAACCGACCCACGTACCCGATTGCCATCGCAGCTGAGCTTCCGGACAACACCACGAGCAAACTCACCTGACAATTATATATAATTAATTATTACCAGTCACATTAATGCATTGTAATTAAATTAAAATCGGAAAATTGAGAAAGTTCAATTTAATGGCCACTTAAAATTAAATTAACGGAGTTGATTACCAAATCAAGCAAGAGCAAATAAAAGTAATTCTTGGGATTCGATTTGGGTCGATTCAGTGAAATAACAAGAATCACTGACAGTACAACTAGCACGCATACAATTGAATCTGCAACCACGTTGAACCTGCCCACAAATTAAAATTTAAAAAAAAATTATTAAATTAAAAAAAGATAAAAAATAAAAAATAAACAGAGGTCTATCAGTCTCTGCAATCTGCATGCATGTTTCCTGCCATTTTAATTTATATTTTTTACAATTAGTATTAATTTGAAACTGAATTAATTTATTTACCTGAAAGAAGTTGAGTAACTGTAACGGGCTTCCATAGCAATCCCGAAAAAGCTCACAGTCTGTTGACTGGTGACCATGATAATTGCACCCGCTGCTGTAAATGCAATTACCACAATTCTGAGGACCAATTGTGCAAAATAGAAAGACCTGCTAATTCTGGGAAATACATTGGTTTCCTGTTTAGATATTTCAGGATCCATTGAATTGATTTCCCTTTATGATGAATATGACTATTGATTTCAAAGTGAAACAATAATAAAATAAAATTATTAGAGATAGATACTGAATAGAGGCTATACCAAAAATCCTTTATTTAAAGGCTTTTTGTCTCATTTATTGTAATGGCTGAATGGGGCCATCTCAACCAAAAAATGGAAAACAAAATTTACAAATATAGTCATCATTTTCGTTTTATAATTTATGGATTCATTTAATTGCGTCAGACAAGTTTTATTTTGTAGTGCAAGAGGTTTGTGTATCCATTTCATATGACATAATTTTGACAATAACTTAATTAAACTAGTAATTACTTATAGAAATGGACATAATTTATTAGTGACTGTGGACAAATTAAGAATAGCATTGAAAACATTAAATACGTATTAGAAGAGTATAATTTAATATTGGAATTCGAATTTTGGATATTAGTACTAATCACAATTGATAATAGTCTGCAATAAATATAGAACTATGGCCCGTGACCAGAAAAGACTCGACCTGTTAGCAGCTGGTAAGCCATCTCAATCACTTGATACGCATTCTTGATTTTTACATTTAAAATAATTTGACACTCGGTAACGTGATGATGCTCACGTGTACGTGTTTATAAAGAAATTAATGGGAAAAACCAGTTATTATTATGAATGATCTGGGTCTGAAAATTTAATGATTGTGGAGTTAGAGGTTTGGATCCAATTTAATAACTTGTATAAGTATATAATTTAACCATCCCTCCATATTTTGGAGCCTTCGCTTTAAGGTAATTAATTCACTTTTAGTATCCATAAAAGAGGATAATAAAGTCATTTTATACCTTATATTTATTTATACTTAAATACTCACCTTGATATCTGTGAACCAAATGTGACAAAGTTGAAAATCACACTACAGGTAAATTTGGAATTTGTTATGACGAATTCAATAGCTAATTTTTAGCAAAAATATTGGGTTACATACTAAATTAGCTTTAAAAAAAATGGTCGTAACATAAGGGAACGGATCCAATGCTGTTACAAATCACAGCATGATGTGCTGTGCTATAAAACGACATCGTTTAAGAGGGTACGAGTGTTAACTAGGCCAACTATATTGGAAAAGCCCAAACAAACAAAAATGTTGTTCTGTATTATTATTGTTAATATTATTTAATTTCTTTCCATGTTTTCATAATCTTTTTATTATTATATTTTCTTTTCCCTCCTCTATTTCTAGAATCGACTAAAATTAACAAATAAAAACATATTCTTTTGTCTCATCCTATCTGTCGCAATTAATTATTTTACGAAGATTAAAAAAGGTGTTATAATTATAGATATTAAATGATCATAATATTTAAAATAATTAAAAGTGTGAAATAATAAAAGTAGATCTTAAAAAGTGAGAATGATCATAAACACTTAATTCTTATTGGAAAAGTAAAAAGTGAGAATGATCTTCCCATGAAATTGTAAATGTGATAGATAGAATGAGACATGAGAATTTATAAATTGAGAAAGATAGAACGGATCGAATTGAGTAATAAAATAAAAAAACAACTTCGTTCACGTCAATACCAAGAAGCAGGAGAAATAAATCAAGATAACTCCAAATATTTCAATTGCTTTGTCTATTATACATATATATTTGAATAATAATATTTCTTAAAAAATTAAAACTTAGTACCCCAAAAAAAATCTAAGAAAGTGGTTAGAATATTCAATGGATTGTTTATCACATTTTTATATTAGTTATTTTATTTCATGATTTCACAACTAAAAAGACATAACTCATTGTAAGATTTTTTTTTGAAATGCGCTGAAATTTAAAATTTTAAATGACATGTTTCAAAAATAAATTAACGAATATTTTTATAATATTTAAAATTTACTTTATTTTGAAGAGATCATTTTCTTCTTATATTTTTAATTCTTAATTTATTATTGGACATGTAAATTAGATTATAGTATATTAAGTCATTGTAATAATTATTAATATTCGTTCTATTTTAAATAATATTTGTTATTTTATTATATTTTGTACAAATTAATTCAGTTTAATTAATTAGTTTTATTCTCCTTGGAGAGAGAGAGAAGAAAAATAGGAAAAAAACATGGAACACAAAAATATATGAATAATAATTTGTTTAATAATAATAATAATAATAATAATAATAATAAAGATCATGAAAACACAGAGAGAAATTAATTAGTACCAACAATAATAATAATAATATAGAACTATTTTTTGGGGCGTTTTTAACTTAGTTGGCCCATTTATTCTCACCCACTAAAATTGTCCTTTCTTAGCACAGCACAGGGTGATGTGATTTTACCACAGCACCAGATCCGTTCAAATAAGATAAGTAGCAAATTAATTACGAAAAAATATATTCCTAGCTAATTCATAGATATAATATCAAAACTTATGATTAACTAATGAGTTAAAAACGACTTAACTAACTTAAATTAACTACTAATAATTTCGTAACTCAATATAATAGAAATTTTTAGTTGTGATTTATAGGTTCAGCCAAATATAGCACACAGATTGTTATTAGTAGACTAAGAGTTTGACAATGCCACCTACACAGGTGGTTACACGGCTTTTGGTTTATATGTTTAATTATCTTATTAATTAAACGGACCTAATATTTGGAAGAAAACAACGTTGTTTTAGTGAAATAAAACAAGAAAACCAGTTCCAATCTGGGGGTGGCTAGTTAGTAGTATTGTGGTATTGGTTCAACTTTTAATTACTAGATATCTTTGCATTTAATTACGATTTTTTAGCAACTTTTTTTTTTTCTATTTTTGTTTCTTCGTTTTAAAGGGATGTGAACTTATTAAAGGCTAATTATTGGGCTCGTTCTATGTATGGAGGGCCATTCGGGTTATGTTAAGAGCCGAGATTTTTTGAACAGTGGGCTTCGAAGTCCATGAATGAAACGGTAAACCATCATAATCAATCCTCACACTTACGGCTGGACAAATTATTATATACACGCGGGCGTACATTTTACCATACATCCGGATTAAAAAGTATATTTTAAATATAATAAATATTGATTTTTGTTAAAATAAATTTTTATATTTACTGTGTGATAATTTTATTTTTATTATGATAAATGTGCATTTATAAATATATAACAGACATAAAAATATTCATATTTATTGTAATAAAAATGTCTCTGATAAAAGCTCATATCCATTGTGATAAAAGTTTATATCTATTATGATAAATATAGATATACATTTATCAAAGTGTATATATATGTTAAACATCTGCAATGCGATAAATATACTATTTTTCATAATATAGATGCACATGTAACGGTAGTATGATGAATAATAAAAATGTACATTTTCGTTGTATCAAATGTTCATTTTTGCTGTATTAAATGTTCATCCCTGAGTGTACGGTATAATATACACAGAGATGTACACCCATGTGTACGTAATAATGGTTGTGGATGGGATTGTTCGTTTAATTAAACAAATAAAATCAACGAGTGCTAATAATAATTGCATAGGTATTATTACTTATACCTGAGCATACGCTATAATGTACATCTAAATATGAATATTTAATATAATAAAAATGTATATACTTCGATTGAACGTATTTCTTATTATGCGTGCATATATATTATGAAACTTTGTACATTTATTATATTAAGATTAATATTTATCATATTGGAGATGCTTAAAATATATATACATTTACGAAAATGGAGATTGATATTTACATGATGGAAATGAATTTTTTTCATAGTGAAAATGGACTTTATCAAAATAGACATAGATATTTATATAACAACAAATATGAACATTAATATGAATATTTTTATGCATATTACGTTTTCATAAATGTACATTTATCATAATAAAGCTAAAAACTAATCATAACAAATATAAAAGTTTAATTTGACGGAAATGTACATTTATCACATTAAACATATTCTTTTCACTCGGGTGTATAGTACAACGTACACTTTGGTATACTTAATAATTTGTCGATGTAGATAGTTGCACCCTAATCATATAGTCATTTTCGACTTGGACATCTATGGAATACTTAATTAATTTATGATACCAAATTATGTCTGAGTGTATATGTGTATGCACTACAAAAAAACTCACGGATAACGATGGACCATTTTAATTGGTAAGACGTCGGTACGGCGTTATCGACAGATTTTACCCAAAAACACCAATTGCTTTTACCGACGGATCTTAATAAATTAAAAAAAATAAAAATAAAAAATACTGTTGGACATTTTTTTGTCTGTAAATAGTATTATTGAAAAAAATAAAAATAAAAATTATCGTCGAATTGTAATCCATCGGTAAATTAAATTTAAAAAAAAATATGTACGGGGTGTGTTAGCCCGCGCCCAAGCCCAACACCCACTAATGACAAATAAATCCCCCTATATGTCGTGGGGGGGATTCAACCAAGCGACCTCTAGCGCTCCAAGCCTACTCATGTCCAGATAGGCTATCTCGATTTCTTGTAAGTATTTGACATTATAAATATGTATACATACTTAAATTATATATATAATAAATAATATAATTATAATATGTTTACATATATAATATATTTATATATAATAATTATATTACACATATATATTATATATATTATAAATATTATACATTATAAATATTATATATAAATAAATTAATATAATATATATTATAATATATATATAATTATATATTAAACATATTATAATTATAAATATTATACATTATAGTATATTCATATATAAATATATATATATATACACACATATATATACATTATAATTATATTTATGTATATATATATTAAATAACAATTAATATCTAATATTATATAGATTATTAAATAATAATATGTTTTAATAAAATATATAAAGTAATAATAAATGTTTATATATTATTTATTATACATTTTATATATATATATGTATATATATGTGTGTGTGTGTAATATAATATAATATATATATATATACACACACACACACACACACACATATATATATATATATATATATATATTAATTATATTTATGCATATATATTTATTAAATAATATTTAATAATATATAGATTACTAAATAATAATATATATTAATAAAAAAATCGTAAATAATAAATAAAATAAATAAAACTAAAAATATAAATAAAATATAAAAAAATAAATTTACCGACGGTCATTTTCGTCGGTAAATAAAAAAATTAAGAAATAAAGAATTATCGACAGAACTTATTTCCCGTCGGTCATTTTCAAAATCCGTCGGTACGAAACCAGTTCGAGACAGTCAGCGCCGTTTATCGATAGAAAATATCCGTCAGTGTTTCCGTATTTTTTTATTTTTTTTTTGTAGTGATGTGTGTATGTAGGGCTATGATTCCATTTGGTTTATGGGTTAATTATATAATTGACTATGATTTACTTAGGACTTAGCTACCTAATTAGGAGCTAATTTTGTAATTATGATTCACTTGGGATAAATTAAGTAATTATGTAGTTAATTGCCTAATAGGATTAACTTATGATTTAATTACCTAATTATGATAAAATTATGGACTAATTAATTAATTAGGGTTAATTATATATATAACTAACTTTGGGTAAAATAAATAATTATGATTCAAGGTTGGGTTAATCACCTAATTAGAACTAAATTATGGGTTAATTACCTAATTAGGATGAAATCAATGTTAATTACCTAATTAGGATTAATTATGTATTTATGACTCACTTTGGGTAAAATAAGTAATTATGATTCAAGGTTGAGTTAATTAACTAATCAGAAGTAAGTTATGGGTTAATTGTCCAATTAAGATGAAATTATGAGATAATTACTAAATTAGGATGCAATTATGAGTTAATTACCTTATTGTGGATATATTCATTTGTTGGGATTGAAATTATGTATGTATTGTTGAATTATTGAATTATTTCTTGTTTATGAATTATTGTGGATATATTGATGTGTCGATTGGTTGTTGGTGTTGTAATTGGTCGGTGTTTGTTTTTTGTATTGTTTGTTGTGGTATATGGTGACGTCGGGAGTTTATAACGCTACCTAGGAGCTTTTGTCCCTCCAATAATGATTTTTTTTTTTTTTAACTTGTGGTTTTGAAAATGGGGATAAGTTGTTGGTTTGTGATATATGGTGAGGTAATGGGTTTATAACTTGTTGTGTGGCGCCGATCGGGAGGTTTTGTCCCTCCATAACGGATTTTACAATTTAAAAAAACACAATTTTTTTCAAATGTGTTGATTAGTTGTTGGTGTGGTATATGGTGATGTCGGGGGTTAATGACATGGTGTATGGCGCTCTTCGGGAGGTTTTGCCCCTTCAATAATGAATTTTTAATTCTAATTTTCTTTTCCATGCATGTCCTCTCAAATACCTTAGACTCGTTTGGATTTAGTATCAAATAGATTTTGATACTAAATCCCGAATTGTCCACATAATTTGATAGTTTGAGAACGTTGTTATAATATGACTTATCTTATGTGTATGTGTTTTGTTGATTTTTAAATCTCGATTTTAATAACTCTCCTTTGTTCTTATGTGCATTTAGAGAGTTAAAGCGAGATGTTGCCGAATTTTTTAGGCCAACAAAATTTATATACTAATATGTTGTATTATTGATGTCACGTTCTTAAATGGGATATGCCCCTTATTAATAATTCAATTGTTATGTATATGACACCATCATGCTCCCCGTTTATCAATAATTCAAATACTTACATTACAATCTTGAAACTATAGGATGAGTTATGACCGTAGTTTGACGTACAAATTAATGATCAACGACTTACTATCCCCACAATTCATGGGTGGGGTCGAGAGTTACTTTGAATTTGCTCAAGCATATTCCACACATAAAGACGGAAAGAAGTTGAAGTGTCCTTATAATCATAATAAATGTAGGAATCATAGGTTTCTCGACATCAACGAAATCAAGTATCACCTAATTAAATACGGATTCAAATCGAATTACTATATATGGACTTACCTCGGGGAAAGACATCTATCCACAACTCGTCGCCTTTACGATTTTCATGTTTGACCCTCTTACATTGCTCCTGAAAAATCATCAAATGCGTAGGTTAACATAGTTTAAGCAGCAAGTCGCGATTTTAACGTGGCTGCCGATATGGAAGAGACGCCGAACCCTGAATCCCAAAAATATTATGACATGTTGAATGAAAATCATCCCTTGTATCCCGGGTGTGAGAGACAACTCGGCTGTCTCTAGTTTCCTATCTCGTGATTTTGAAATCAGAGAATCACATGTCTAAAAAATGTTATGATCAAGTAATTGAGTTAATCAAAAAGATTATACCAAAAGACAATCTCGTTCTTGATAACTTCAACAACAATAAAAGATTACTAAGGGGTGTGGGTTTACTGGTCGAGAAAATAGATTCTTGCAAGAATAATTGTATGATCTACTAGAAAGATAATTTTGAGCTGACCAACTGCAAGTTTTGTAATTAAACTCGGTTTAAAATTGTTTATCATGGTACTGAAAACGACGGAAGGCTCCCGTCACATACAAGAATATGTACTACTTTCTATTAACCCCTTTTTGCAAAGGTTGTACGCATTTGAGTTGACTGCAAGTATATGAGATGGCAAGTTAAACACGTGGTTGCATATGGTGTTATGCGCCACCCATCTGACTCACAAGCTTGAAAACATTTCGGCCAAAATCATTCATATTTTGCAGCCAAAACTCAGAATGTGAAATTAGGTCTTTGTACTGATGTTTTCAACCATTGAAAGTTTTGGTACACAATATTTCTCGTTCTATTATAGTTACACCATACAATCTTCCTCCGTTGATGTGTATGAAAGAACAATCCATGTTGCATAATGTTCTTGTAATTGGGCCAAAAATCCAAAGAATAAGAGGTATTTCTATAATTTCTAATCGGTGAATTGAATCAGTTGTGGATGGTTGGTTCTCCTTCATACGATATCTCTAAGAAACAAAACTTTCAGTTGTGAGTAGCCTTTATGTGGACCATTAAGTAGCCTTTATGTGGACCATTAACGATATTCTTCTGTGTTATATATTGTCTGGTTGGAGTACGTTTGGTTGAATGGCTTGCCCATAATGTATGGAACGCTCAACTACCTTTACTCTTAAGTGCAGCGGCAAGCAATCGTGGTTCGACAATCACTAAGATTTTCTTGAATGTGATCGAAGACAATCAGTTAAAACTCCGCCGCTGAACGTTCAGACAGGGACAAAGATTTTGGCAGAGATAGAAAGATTGAGACTTATGAAAGTTACTGAATCAGATGCAACACTCGTTAACACACAAATATCCAAAATGTCTTGTTGGGGGAAAGAAACATCGTTTGGATTTTCTATATTGGAGAACAAATTTGATTCTTCACGATTTACATGTTATACACATAGAGAATAATATTTTTAAAAATATATTCAAAACAGTGATGAATGTTGAAGGGAATAGAAATGACACTTTGAAATCAATAGAGAATAGTTGAATGAGTATTTTAATTGTTCGGATCTGATGCCAGACGGATCGATGAAGTTTTCTAAAGCTTGTTACACGCCTGATAAGCTGTCAAAAGTTTCACTGTGCAAATGGGTTAGAAGCCTTCGAGTTCCAGATGAGTACGCATCAAACTTTAGACATTGCGTCGACAATAATGAATTGCATTTGATCATGATAAAACAACTAATCAAACAATTAACACAATCAACTATATATACCGCTAATTGATAAACGTAGTCAATTTTTGGATATATAACATTACAATGGTGTGAAAAATATTTATTCAAACAAAAGTACCATGGTTTTTTAATACGATCATCCTAATAATGGCAATGCGTGACACCAATCTTGGACAAACTTGTACAAGTATATAATTTAAAACTTCATACATCATATTTTGTATGTGACATTTCGGAAAAATAAAATATTTCACTCTATGGCTTTTACACTACAACGCCCGAATCAAATATCTTTTTTCATATCCACCCCTCTCTTGATTTTTGGAGCCTTTTCTTTTAAGGTAATTAAATCGCTTTTAGTATCTATAAAAGCGGATAATGAAGTCAATTTATACCTATATTTGTTTTTACTTATTAAATACTAATCTTAATAGGCGTGAAACAACCAAATCACACTACAAGTGAATTTGAAATTAGTTGTCATTTGTAGCAAACATATTGACAAACAGATTAATCCTAAATTAGCTAAAAGAAAATGGTCGTAACATAATATAAGTATCAAATTAATTAATGGGTTAAATACGGTAGCTAATACTTAACTAACATTAAATCAACTACTAATATTTTCGTAATAAACATAATAGAAAATTATGAAAGTTCTTGTAGTGATTTATAAGTTCAGCCAAACATAGCACAAATTGTTATTAGAAGAGTAAGAATTTGACAACTGTCGACGTTGTTTTATTGAAATAAAACAAGAAAAGCAGATCCAATCTGGGGGTGGCTAGTTAGTAGTATTGTGGTATTTGCTCAACTTTTAATTACTTAGATACCTTTGCATTTAATTACGATTATTAGCAACTTTATTTTTTTTCTTCTTATTTTAAAGGGATGTGAACTTATTAAAAGCTAATTATTGGGCTCGTCTTATGCATGGAGGGCCATTTGGGGTTATGTTATGAGCCGAGATTGTCGAACAGTGGGCTTCGAAGTCCATGAATGAAACGGTAAACCAATCATAATCAATCCTATGGCTGCGCCTATTCACACCTGTGGGATTGTTTGTTGAATTAGACAAATAAAATCACACGAGTGCTTATAATAGCTGCATAGGTGTACATAGCTACACTCTAATCATATAGTAGTAGTAGTCATTTTCGACTTGGACATCTATGGAATACTTAATTAATTTATGGTGCCCAATTATGTCAGAAGATGTATGTATGAAGTATGGCTATGGTTTCATTTGGTTTGGGACTTAAAACTTTTTGGAATCGTATCTAATTATTTTTGGTACAATTTGATTGGAAAAAAGAGAGGCTAAAATCGACGATTTTTTGTGGGTACATAATTTTTGTTTTACGATTAAATTATAAATATAAATTAAAATTACAAAATTAATGTAATTTTAACTTTACTTGTTAGTGATAAGTTAAGATACAAAACTAATAAAATAATATTCTATTTATTAATTATTGATTAGATTTACAGATAGTTTAATATAATTATAAACCGGTTCTATTATTAGTTTTGTTTCGTACAATATTTTAGGGGATTAAAAAATCTCTGATTATTTTCGTAAAAAAAACTCGGGAGTGGTTCTGTTCGTAAATTTGTCAACAATCAACAAATCCTTGTTGATTCGATACGATGTAGTTTAGTTTTCGGTACAATTTTGGTGTTCCCAAACCTCATGCACAACCCTAAAATTAAGGTATGGTAGCATAATCATTCCAAGTTATGATTTTTATCACGTCGTATTCTCATCTTAGGTCCTATTTTACGTTATAATATCATATGGTATAATTGTCTTTATATCGTGTCTCGTATCCAATTTTTGTGTAGGTGCAACCAAATAGAGGTGTTAAAATGGTTATAATCGGCCGACTTTTTAACCGGCGGTTATAAATCTCCAGTTAAAAAAACCGGCCAAACATAAACCGTAACCTAACTAACGATGAGCCGGTTATGGTACAGTTTAGGTCGTTTTCGGTTCGGTTTTTAGCCGTTGATTTTTTGATTAACCGCGGCTAACCCTTTTTTTTAATGATTAAAAAACTTAATTAAAATTTGAATAAATAGATGAGAAACTTATATAAAATTTGAATAATTGAATTTTTGAAGTAAAAAAAAGATTTGATTTTAATTCTAGTATTAGAAATTAAAATTAAAAATTTTAACTTTTAGTATTGAAATTAACTTGCCTATGTATTCTCGTAGAGGAATCAAAGTTCACGTAATTCTTATACTTACCTTATTTACCTACATTATGTGGATAATAGAGGAGGCTCGTATTCGTTCGTTGTCGTTACTTCTCGAAGTGGTATCACAATGGTCGCTCTCTTCACCTTCATCCAATTGTAGTTCTTATTATTGCTTTTGAGCTTTGACCCAATTAATCATTAATTTTTGATTTTCTATATTTTTTGGTAATAAATTAGACCACTGATCATCTAACACACAGCTTCTCGTACTAAATGTTTGTTCAATAGAAACTGTTGAAACAAGAACGACGAGAACATCCTTGTCAATCCTAGAGAGTATAAAAAAAATAGTGGCCACTTTCGATCAAAACTACACAAGATCGTTAGTACCATTGAGCTTTTTTGGGATACTTCCCGATTCAGAAGCCTCTATATAACTTTCTAATTTCATTGTTTGACTGACACTACCCCTTTGTCGTTTACGCTTAGTATCCTCAATCAACCTGGTGTATGGGAGTGGAGCTTGTCGAGGGTCGTTGAATAATGGTCTTACATTGGGGGGGGGAGGGGGTGAAACATTAACATCAATAGAAGATTAATTGTATTAATGAAAAATATGTAATAAAGATTGTTTTACTTTGTGAGCACGAGTTAAGGGGTTTATTAAATAAATAATATTTTTTTATTCAAAATTACCAAAATAATATACTTTTAAAAACAATTGTGTTTTTTGGTCGGACGCCTTTTCCAATGGCGTTCCGCCTACATTCTAGACGGTACTTCATAGTAACCGTTCTAGAAAATTAACCCGGAACGCAATTTCCAAAGGCGTCCCGTACCTAAATTGACCTAAATTAACTTTTGAGTCTGAAATGAAAAAAAAAATTGTGGGGGGGCGGGACGCCTTTCCCAGTGGCATCCCGAGGAGGTTTTGAAAAAAAAAATAAAATTGGGGGGCGGGACACCTTTTCCAGTGGCATCCCAGAGGGTTTTGAAATAAAAAAACTTGTCACGTGCAGGGCACTGATCAGCACGATTTGACGATTTCAGACCTACAGCCAAAAAAAGTAGATTTATCCTTGTGCCATGTTTGGGTTTTACCATTGAGATGAAAATTAAAAGTAATTCCTAAATGCACTAATGCTACAAAATTACACAAATGGGAAACTTTTCTAAGACATAGGGAATGTGGGAGTTGAATTGTAGTGTTTTTCAACAAATAAACTATTATCCAGACACAGTCCAATGTAAACTGATATATGATTTAAGAGCTTTTTTAACCCTATAAACAAATATTTAAAGGRGTCCTTATTGAACTAGAATTATTGTATGGGCTTTAACGTAAATTCGTTATAKTAAATATTAACCAAAAAATAATAATTATCTTTGGTAAGAAAAAAACCACCTTTTTTTTCTTTTATTTTAATTGGGATGAAGATTTCTTAGTTAAGATGAACATGATTTTTTTTTGATTTTTTTTTATAGGGGAGTGACAAAATTGCTCTCTTTTGTTATAATAGTTGTTTATGCGTGTATCTATGGCTTTGAGTATAAGGTTGATCCTTCAATGGTATGTGTTAGGGTTAGGGTTACAATTTTTATGATTTTGCAAAAACAACCCCGGGACACCACTGGGAAGGGCGTCCCGCCCCCTGCGTTTTTTTTTTGTTTTTTTTTTGCATAAAACATGCGGGACGCATTTCCCAGTGGCATCCCGCCCCCAGAAGTTCTCTTTTTCATTTGAGCCCTAAAAAAGAATTTTCGAGCAAACATACCCGAGACGCCCTTGGGAAAGGCGTCCCAATCAAAAAACGCAAAATTTTTTGAAAGTATATTATTTTGGTAATTTTGAATAAAAAAATATGTTATTTATTTAATAAACCCCGAGTTAAGAGGCTAAGAATTTCAATATTTGAATTTTGTAAAAAAAGTCCTAATGTTTCATAATAAACTGTAAGCAAAATTTCTAAACCTTCTCCCCGATAATCCGGATCTAAAATTTTTGCAATCAAATAAACATTGAGAATGTAGAGAAAATATTTGACCCATTTAATCAACATACTGACAATATATTCACCCAATTAAGGCAAACCGGGTAATTAATTACTATTACGTACAATTTGAATACATTGATAAGTAGTGTGGGGGTAAGATAATAAACACCGGATAAAGTCACGGTGGCATCCTTAAAATTTTTTAATAGGGAAATCATATTATAACAATCATCTCACACATTGAAAAATAAAACGAAATTGACATCATGATTAGCAAAAAATGCACACAATACTTCTCTATATTTAACAGAATCATTAAGCAATTTATAAGTCGAGTTCCAATGATTTGGCACATCAATTGAAAATGAGAGGTTTAAATGTGTTTGAGAACTATTAACGCCGTATTTGTCGGGATGCTTCTTCTTCATGTGGTATTTGAGTGTCTCGTAACCTTTAAAGTCTTTGAAATTGAAGGCATAGTGACTATTGTAATAATTGCATTTGTGCCCGAGGTACACCATCGATCTTCGTTCTTGTAAAATGCAATCGATAGATTGCGGGNGATTTTGATTGAGGTTATGACATATCACGAATTCGACAGAGGTAGGTAAATCCTCATCGAAATTGATTTTATTATGCTCGGCAAAACTGATTTGATTATATAAGTATTCAACTTCTTCCGGTGTCATCTCATTGGGAACACAATCTCCGCCAACGGCCGAAGGTTCTCGTCAAGATATTCGACCTCCAACTTGGCCTTGACATCGACGGCGTTCTCGAATAGTGTTAGTATTAATATTACAAGAAGAGTTTGCCATAATAATATTATAAAGAAAATCTAAGTAAAACGAGAAGAAGAATAAGATGAAGATGAAGAATATTAGAGATGAATTTGTGTGATAATTGGTGTATGAGATAGGAGTATTTATAGGTGTATAAATGAATTTTAAAAAATAAAAATTCAAAAAAATAGCTTTTGGAATCACCAGTTTCGGTTAAAACCGGCCGGTTTTCGGTAACCGGCGATTAAATCTCTAACGTCTATTTTTTTATCGTTAGTCTCCAACGACTATTTCATCCGAGCCCTTGATTTCAAATAGTCGAAAATCGGCTGGCTTAACCGCCGATTGCTTTTTTTTTTTTAATTTTTAATATTTTTATTTTCCTGATTAATCGGCGATTTTGATTGGCCTAAAGTCGAAACCGAAACCGAACCGTCAAAATCCAATTTACGTTTTCGATTTAAGCGAAACCACCAATCAACAATTAATTGAAACCAAAACTGGTGATTAACCAATTAACCGGAACCGAGAGTGGAACTTCTACAACCAAGTATTAAGTAAGCCCTTCTACACTTCAATTTCAATTAGTTTTTAGTCGTAATAAATAAGAGGCCCTTGTACACCACAAATTTAATTAAGCTTTTAGCCGAAATTAATTGTAGTATGAACCTCCTAAATCCTGACCAATCCGAAATCAACAGACATCAGCATTTTTTCTTTTTTTTCAGCCATTCAGCTAATTGGGTTCTTTAAAAGCCACTGTCAATTTCATTTTCTTTTTGAAGACTGATGGCGTTTTCTAATGTGGTTCTTTGTTGGCCAAAAGATTTTAGCCAAATAATCATTCCCAAAAAAAAGGATATTGGGACAACTCATTATCAAGATTATATATCTATCTATCATCAATCAAATTATCAGAAAAGGCCAAAGTAATTTCGAACATTTTAAATAAGGAAACAGACTCCTTTCCTTCTACGGATCTACGAAAAATATGGTTATGACAATTGATTCTCTATAAGTCTGAAATTATCAAAGACGTGCAGAACTCCCATCATTATCTCATTTTTTTATGAGACTTTGGGAGAGAATATTGAATGATTCAAATGATTATTAACTATTATCTCATCGACACTATATTTTATTATTAATACAAAATACTCCTAATTTATATTTACATCGCGTTTCGTTAGTCTAATAAATAATTGTGATACTTTATTTGTTTATGTGTCTTACGAGTCTAATATCTAAGTAATTTAATTTTTTTTTATATTATATTTATTTGTTTTTCTTATCATATCTTGTCAATTAAATAAAGTAGGAATCATATTCCTAATAATATACTAATTTCTTTATAATAATAATATTATTATTATTATTAATATTTTCAAACAATATTGATAAAAATAATAAAAAGCAAAAAAAAAAAAAGAAAGAAAAAGAAAAAGAGCAATTCTAATTATAATACACGCCAAATAAAAAAAAAAAAATACTCCCTTCATTTCGATTATGTAGTCAAGTATTGACTTTCATAAAGTTTTTAAAAAATATTGAAATAACAAATATGCAAAACATTGTTGCCTTATTTAATGAATGTGTTACTTACAAATTTCATATTGAATATGGCTATAATAGTAAAATAATTGGTAAGGTAGTATTATACATAGAGAGTGAACTATATGTTTGATACATCCTAAAATGAAACAATGTACTATATATTTGGGATGGAGGGGTAGAGCTAAAAATCACGATTCATTAATAAAACTAGTACAACGTATTAAAAAAGAGTAGGAAAGCTGAATTAATATTTTTTAAATAATTTGGTTGTTCATGTGTCATCCAAGTCTAATATATATACAATTTAATATTTTTTCCTTATCACAATATCCTAATAATAATAATAATAAATTCAATATTTTTCTTTTATTATACTTAGTATATAAATAATCTGATTGCTCATGTGTCATTCAATCATAATATTTGCATATAAGTGAATATATATATTCTAAATAAATCATTTGCTTATGTATCGTTCAAGCTTATATACAACAAATCCCTATCTTAGGTATCTGCCAAGAAAATCTCGTGCAAGCGGGTAATTTTTTGGTTATTTAAATGTTTACTTTGATAAATTTGGAAGTTTGAAAACTTGCTATATTATATGAATTATACTATCTGCCTAATTTAATATATATTTTCATTATATCCTACGTAACTTAATCTTTTATTTTTATTATATTTTGCCTAATTAATGTTCTCATTTTATTATATTTTGCTAATGCAATATTTATTTTTACTAATATATAAAAAGTCATATATAATTAGAAGAAATCTAAATTAATTATCTTAATTAAAAGATAAATAATTATAAAATAATATTAATTAAAAAATATTTATTATGAATATAATCTATATAAGTTGTAATTATAATAAGAGTTAAATTAATTTTATTCTTATAAGTTTAAATATAAACTATAGGTAAATTAAGAGTTATTTGCAATAATTTAAGTATGTAATCAAATATTATTAATGAATTCAATATAAATATAAAGAATATATATAATAATAATGAATAAATATTGATTAGACACCAGTACACACATGTCGGAAATATGACTTCTTTTGAAAATTTGAAAGTATATAACTAAAAATTATTAAATAATTTAATTTAAATATTAAAATATAAAAGTATTTAATAATAATAATTCATAGAATTTGTACACAAGTAGAGAATGTGACAACTTTTAAATTTTTATAAGTGTGTAAATAAAATTATTTGTTTAACCTACCATTAAAATATAAAATTACTTAAGAATAAAAAATTAATAATTAGATATCGGTACAGGACACGAGTTGAAAATACTGTATATTTAAATTTTTTATTTTGACAAATCTCGTGTAATACACGAATGTTAAACTAGTATTATATATGTGCATATTAAGAACTAAATTGTTCGATTATCAGTTTTGATTAGTGAAACCATAAATCTTAAGTTCTCAAGTTATCGAGATCTATAGTTAATTTACTTTGTGTAGATTGTAGTTATATTATAATTTAGTTGTAATAACTTGCATCCAATTCCAATAAACTTAGAATTAATATAATTTCACTATTTAGTAAATTCAATCCTTGCGAAATGATACTATATTCACAATTTTATTACTTATTAACAATAGTCTATATGTGCAATACAAAATATTATA
This sequence comes from Phtheirospermum japonicum, assembly GCA_014905375.1. NCBI lineage: Eukaryota > Viridiplantae > Streptophyta > Magnoliopsida > Lamiales > Orobanchaceae > Phtheirospermum > Phtheirospermum japonicum. The sequence goes on along the minus strand of BMAC01000658.1, from coordinate 286,194 downwards.
CAACTACTTTCCATAACATTGTGTAGCATAATTGACCTAAACATATAAATTCAAAAATAAGAAAAAAAATAAATAAATTAGACACCTTTACGGTTATTCCAAACGATGTCTGTAATTAGCATGTTAGTCAGCATTTTAACTTTTGGTATCTACAATCATGTGAATAGTAAACTTTTTAAGTTGTTATGAAATTTATACCATTATCATTTATTATAAATGTCAACTAATATTTGAAAAACGAATGATGAAATATTATTATATTATATTTTATATCAAATGATGTTTGAAAAGTAAATTATGTTTTATTATAATATTATATATAGTAGTATCTAACTATATGTGTCAATAGGATATAGATTAGATTTAAAAAATTATTAGTTGAGTATTTGACTTTTGAGTTTTATAATAAATAAATATCTAATATTCATAATATCATTTGGTATTGCGAACCCAATGGTAAATAGGGCCAAAAGCAAAAAAAGGAGAGAGGAAAAACATAGTGGATACTCCCTCCGTCTCATTCTATCAGTCATAATTGACAATTTTAGGGAGATTAAAAAGTATGATTGGTGTTATAATTATAAGTATTAATGACCATAATATCATTTTGTTTAGAATAAAAATAATTTATTACATGGAGTAGAGTGCATCTTGTTATGTGCACCCTAAAAAATCTATTATCTCAAGTTACATGTGATGATATATGTCAGGCTATATATGATAATATATGACAAAAATTTAGAATTTTTGGTTTACTTTTCAATTTTAGGGTTTAGCTTTTCATTTAGGGTCGCAGCAGCAGAATCTATCATCACACCTGATATATGCGATGATATATGTTAGTTATATTTGATGATATATGACAAAAATTTAAAATTTATGATTTACTTTTCCAATTTATGGTTTAATTTTCCATTTTAGGGTTTAGTTTTTCATTTATAGAGTTTAGTTTTTCATTTTAAGGTATATTTTTTATTTTAATGTTTTAGATTTTAGATATAGATTTAGTTATTTGTGAAAATATGTATCAGTTATATCTGATAATATGTACCAACAGATGTCATATATATTAAATTTATATGTGTTAAATTAAATTACTTGCAAAATTCATGGTATAATAACTCATAACTAAAAGTGTAAAATAATAAAGATATGAGTAAAATTAGTAAAGTAACATTTAATTATTATTGAGAAAGTAAAAAAGTAGAAATAATTTTCTCTTAGAAATGTAAATGTGATGGCTAGAAAGGGACGTGCAAAATTCAAAATCACGACTATATAAAAAATAAAGTAACTCAAATGATAAAAAGTAAACTTAAAAAAAAAAATTAAAATTTTATCACCATCAAAATCACGAGAAGCTAAGAATCATGATATTTGTGGGGTATTTCTCCCAATTACTCAATGAAAAAATTGATACAAACTTATAATCAATTTTTTGAGATGATATTTTGTCTTTTTATATTTTGTTATCTACTTAATTTCATATTTTTCCTTTTATTATAAATAATGTATTTTATGAAAAGTGTTGAAAATTTTGATACACGGATAAACCCAACCATTGGATTTGATTAACTTTTTTAGCATATGAGATATTCCATTTAATTCGTGTGCTTTTCTACCTTTTTAGTCATGGGTGGCACTGGTGGTGATTGCTGAATCATACATTAGGAAAAATAAAAAATAAAAAATCCAATAATTTTCTTTTTTTTTTCTTTATAGGGAGAAATAATTGTCAATTTTTTTTCATATCAGGTAGTCAGTACGACAAGAAATATGACTCCTACATATACACACATCAACACCTACTTGCTCCTTTTATAAAAAAAAAATACGCCTCCCACATGCTGTTCTGACCGAATATTAAAATATATTATCTATGGCCGTCGCCGGAGTCTTCTCCGCCGGTATCTCGCCGCTAATCCGCCGCCGCAACAAATCTCCCGGCGCCAGTAAATCGGTTTCCGCATCAGTCGGCGTTCCGACAGAGAAACAGCCAGCTCCAAGTGTTTCCATAAACGGCGTCGTCCAGAAGAAGGCGGCGGCGGCGGCCACACTCTCAAGCGTCCGACGAGGCGGCGATTGGGAGGCGGAGTCAATGGACGGACAATTGACTTTGAAGGATTACTTTGAGCAGTGCGGAGAGCTTGTTAGTAGATCGGACGGTGGACCGCCGCGGTGGTTTTCGCCTCTGACCGGCGGTTCACGGTCGAAAGATTCTCCGGTCTTGCTGTCTTTGCCCGGTACTGATTATTTTATTTTACTTTATATTTTTTTTAATGTTTATTTATTCGTTATTTCAACTTGTGAAACGTATTGAGATTAAAATGGATTGTGCTGTTAATTACTTACTAATTTATAATATTCTCGCACGATTCAGTTCAATATCTGGAATTAAGCAAAAGATATAGTAAATGGAAAATTAATTGTGTCGTAAAAAATAAATCTCAATTTTCAGCGGTTGATGGAGTTGGACTGGGACTTTTACTACACCATGAAAGACTAAGCAAGTAAGTTGTCAATGATACGTTGAAATAGCACAATTATTTCAAATCGTATGCATTCAATACTAATTATCAACGGCCTGATTTAATCTATTAATTATTGCGTGAAGGATTTTCGATATATGGTGCATGCACATTCCCTTCGCTGACAGAACATCATTTATAGGTTACCTTCTATCTCATTTTCCGAAGGAAAAAAAAAAGTGTTGAATATGCTGGATTTTATTTACCCTTTTACTAGAAACTTGATTTTTCAATGGACTAATGATTTTGATCTCCCAGACCTGGTGAAGCTTGTTGAGAGCACGGTTAAGTTAGAATATTCGCGTAACCCAAATAGACCAATATATCTTGTTGCCGAATCTTTTAGTGGATGCCTCGCGCTTGCTGTTGCTGCACGTAACCCAGATATCGATCTTATACTAATCCTAGCTAATCCAGGTAATAAATATCATTCATTTTCTTAAAAACATATAACATGAATAAAATCATTTTGTGCATGTAAACTTAAACACTAACAACTTCATCTTCTTTGCAGTCACATCCTTCAGCAAATCCCATTTGCAACTACAAACCCTAGTAACGTTATCAACGATGATACCCGAGCAACTCCGTTCGAGCTTGCCTTATTTGCTTACTTTACTCACAGGTTTATTTATTATTATAATTATTTTTCTTTCTGGTCACGTTTACAAATCAAAATTACTCTGTTTTTCTCTGCTAATTAGGTGCTCCTTTAAAGATGGTGGCATCAGCCACGGCGAAACGTCTCCCTTTGGAACAAATGATTAGTGAGCTATCACAAGAAACTACGGCAATGTTGTCAAACCTTTCTGTAAGACTTATAGTCGATTTTGTTGTTTTTTTCAAGTAACTGCTGGAATTAAAGCCTTTTTAAAAAAAATAAATAAATTGTATTTTGTTAGGCCTTTTCTGATGTATTGACTACGGAAACACTTAGCTGGAAGCTTGATATGCTTAAATCAGGCACAGCGTACGCTAATTCACGCCTTCATGCTGTTAAAGCTCAAACGCTTATACTTGCTAGGTTGTAAAACCTATATTCTAATCTTTAATTTTATTCAGTGTTCTGTTTATCATGCAATTGATTTTTATTTTATTTTTTTATTTTTTGCTTTGCAGTGGAAAAGATCAGTTGCTTCCGAGTAAAGAGGAAGCTGAAAGACTTCGTGGGGTGTTGCCAAAGTGTGAGATACGTGTATTTGACGACAAAGGCCATGCGCTATTTTTGGTAAGTTTCCATTCATAGCAAGTTTTCCTTTTGTGACTCGTAGGAGTGCAATTTTGCATAAGTTGTGTTAGAATTATTCCTTTTTTACGTGCAGGAAGATGGAGTCAATTTGGTTTCAATCTTAACGGGCACCAGTTTTTACAGGCGTGGGAAACGGCACGATTACGTCTTAGATTACTTGCCACCTACACCTTCCGAATTTGAAAAAGTCTACGAACCACATAGGTCAAATTAAATCTCAATTAAAAAAATAAACAATTTTATTTTGTGGTTTGACTAAATTCCACTCTTTTTGTTCCATTCTATCTGTCGTTTAAGTTTTTTTGCACACATATCAAGAATATGATATCATTATGGACACAAATGACTATTTTACCCCTTTTTAAATTTTAAAATCAATTAATTCTCTTTGGTTTTCTAACAGTGATAAATAGAATAAACCAAGTGAATTTTTATTATATTAATTTTTCTTCCCTGATCAGATGGTTAGATGTGGCCACAAACCCCGTGATGCTATCGACACTGGAAAATGGGAACATAGTGAGGGGTCTCGATGGGATCCCCTCGGAAGGGCCGGTACTATATGTTGGTTACCATATGATGCTCGGCCTTGAATTGGTCCCGCTCGTGTCCCGTTTCTGGGCGGAAAGGAATATTCTTCTGCGAGGAGTAGCTCATCCGTTGATGTTCACCAAGTTGAAGGAAGGACAATTACCCGCTTTATCGGCTTACGACACGATCAGAACCATGGGGGCTGTTCCGGTGTCGGCGGCTAATTTCTATAGACTTTTTTCAACAAAATCCCATGTTTTGTTGTATCCTGGAGGAATGCGTGAGGCTCTTCATCGCAAGGTAATATTTAAAAAAAAAAAAAAAGGATATTTTGTTTTGTTTATTTGTTTATTTTTTTTATAAATATTTTGTCTTTCTTGGAAAAACAAATAGGGTGAGGAATACAAATTATTCTGGCCGGAGCAATCGGAGTTTGTTAGGATGGCGGCGAGATTTGGAGCCAAAATCGTACCGTTTGGTTCGGTTGGAGAAGACGATATTGGTCACGTAAGCTTTATTATTATTATTTTTATAGCTCGTAAGCTACTTATTAATATAATATCAGAAATGTGAATTTTGTAAGTTTTTTTTAATCAGTTACTACTAGACTACGATGATCTAAAGAACATTCCGTATTTCAAGAATGCAATTGAAGGACTAACGGAAGAGGCTGTGAAGTTGAGGTATCTTAATTTTTGTGTATATACAGCTAGTGCTAATAACTCTATTTGTATTGAATTCTTGAAAAATATATAAAATTTTCGATTTGTACGTTGATCGCAGGAGTGAAACTGAAGGAGAAGTTGGAAACCAAGATATTCATCTTCCCATCATAGTACCCAAAGTTCCGGGCCGGTTTTATTACTTATTTGGGAAGCCCATAGAAACACAAGGTAAATTCAAGAAGAAAATCACTAAAAACAAGTGACTTTGGAAGCTGAGAATCACTTTCTTAGAGTTTCGAAGCACTCACTAAACTTTTTTTTTTTGGTAATTAATCAGGAAGGCAACAGGAATTGAAAAGCAGAGAAAAAGCTCATGATTTATATTTAGAAGTGAAATCTGAGGTTGAGAAATGTCTTGATTATTTAAAGGAGAATAGAGAGAATGATCCTTATCGGAATATATTTGCTCGTTTGAGTTACCGGGCAACACATGGGTTCGATTCGGAGGTACCCACGTTCGATTTCACTAAAGATCGATAAAAAAACGTATATTCCTCTCAGTTGTGCCAAGGGATTCATTGTTTCAGATCAAGCATAGATTTATTATTATTATTATTATTGTGTAGGTTCGATGGAAATGAATTTTCTTGAATCGATGATATTGTAGTTCTTTCTTGTACATATAATAGGTCAATAATGGTCACCACAGACTGTTTCTGTTCAAGTAAAAGCTTATTAGGATTTTGGTAATGCTGAACTTTGAACTGGTAGTGATTGGGTTTCAAGATTTTTTTTTCTTCGGTGCCTAAATTTAAGTATTGGGTTTTGTTTTCATTTTTACCAGTTTAACATCGGTGCATTATACGGAGTTTATTAAAATATAAATATAAAAATATTTATAATAATTACAAAATTTTATGTAAAATAAAATTTTCAAATGATGTATTATCAACCGGAGCCTTATACATGTAATTTATTTATTAATTATTATAATTAATAAATAATTTTATATTTCAATGTTTATATTCAACTCGTTATAATTTTATTTATATACTTATAAAATTCAAAAGAAGTCACATTCTAAATCCGTGCCTAATCTCTATTTATTAATTATTATTATATTATTTTATATTTTAATGTTTAAATTAAATTTGTTAATAATATTAGTTACATATTTTGAAAAACCAAACATATATCATACTTTCAACCCGTTCAACCCGTGTCGCATTGTACCTATGTCTAATCAATATTAATTAATCATCATCATCACCATCAACAACAACATTATTATTATTGTTGTTGTTGTTGTTGTTGTTGTTGTTGTTATTATTATTACTTTATGTTAGATTGAATTCATTACTTAATATTTTGTTACATGCTTAGATTATTTCAAATTTCAAAATTAAAATTATATTTTTATTATAAAGACTGGTTATTTGATAATTTTCATAATAATGTTTTTTAATTAAAATTATATCTTATGTAATCTATATTTTAATTAAAATAATTAATATATATCATTTTTACTAATTATATATGAATTATTTGTATTTTATATTAGGAGAATAAAAGGAATTGAATTAGATAAAATATAATAAATAAAAAATATTAAATCAGTCAAAATATAATAAATGAAAAGATTAAATTAGGTAAGATACAATAAAAGGAAAATATTAAGGCTCGGATGATACTTAAGCAACCGAAACACCAGAATTTTTTATTTGTCAAACGAAACATGCGAAAAAGACACATAAGTTAAGAGGATTTTGTATTAATATATAGGGGTGATATGTACTTTTTCGTTTTTATTTCCCCTCGAACTAAAATAATACAATTTGTAAAAGGAAAAGTATAAGAAGAAGATATAAAAGAGAGACGAAAGAGACAATAGGAATTAGTGTATCAATTACATGTTTTCATAATACATAAAGATAATAAATACCTAAACTATCCCTCATCAGTTACTTGTTGACGAAGGCACACTAATTGTGTTTTTCCTTCAACACTCCCCCTTGTGCCAAGTCAAATGGTGAAATAGTGTTTTATTGCTGTCTCATTAAAACCTTGCCAAGTAACAAAATCCAATGGGAAAAATAAAATTTGGTCTAAGGAAAAAGAGTACAACACACTTATGTTGAGATTCCCCCTAAAATCTACACCTCTCTTTGATATATATATATATCTATCAAGAGAACTTTGAAAGTCTCCACTTCCTCAATTTACTTGATTCTTGAGAAAATGCATAGTTGGTTCTTGAGAAAATGCATAGTTGTTGGTTGTAGAAGAGTTGTGGTGAAATTACTTGTATTATCACGTGTTCTTCAGTGATAGAGTTCAAGCCACTATTATCAAATATATGAATGATCATAACATTTAYCGTAGATACTCACGAACTACTACATGTATGATAATGATCTCTTTACATGGATTGAATGAGTAACCAACATCAACGATACTATTTGGTGTTTCACAGTAGGAAGTAAACTCAACATTTTCTTTAGAGGTTACAACACCATCTGCGGTCCCCATTATATATATGAATGAGAAAAATAAACTCGCGTCAATTGTTTCTTTTAGGTATCAAATTACATTTTGATTCCATTTCAGTGACATTGCGCTTTCTTGAGTTAAATCAAGATACCAATTTTGAGAAATTAATATTTGGTCAAGTGTATTAGTAATGGTACAATAATGCGCATATCGTACGTAGGTAGAGAATTTCAACTTCCACCAGTTCTTCGTCATTCCATTGACGAAGTTGATATTTCCTTATATCTTCATTTTGACCAATCATAGGAGTGCTAACATATTGCACTTATCCATATAATTGTCTGATCATCTTTTGGATATATGCAAACTGTAAAACTTAGTATATCACAAACTTGGATTTAGTTTAAAGTCTTAACATGACCGAGTTTTCCCATGGTTCATTATCTCAAATTAAAACTTCAAATAACTAGCGATATCTTTTATTTCATTAAAAGTATATAATATGTTCCTTCCATCGACATATACAATTATAATCGCAAATTCAAAATTTATTTTCTTTATAAATACGTAAGGGCATAAATTACTTTTTTCCAATCAAGTAGTCACTTAGACGGTTATACCATATCCATCTGGATTGTTTCAATCCATAAAGTGAATGTTTTAATTTAATTGCAAATGCATTCCGTGGCTTAGAATCACTTGCCTTGGCAATGAAAGGTCAGCAAATACTTTCGTATATATCTCTAAATCACGATCCCCATAAAGATATGATGTAATCACAAATATAAGTTGCACTCTCAGTTCTTTGAAATTATAACATCTATTATGGGAGAGTACATATCCCCATAGTCGATTCCAGGGCGTTTGAGAAACTTTGTGCTTCAAGTATATATTTGCATCTCATGGATTTGTTTTTCTCATTGTACTTTCTGACAAAACTTTGTTTATGTCCTACAGGCTTTACACTTGGTGAGGTTAGCACTACCAAACCAAATACCTGTCTTGTTGTCAGTGAATTTAGTTATACCTGGATTGATTCTTTACATTTAGGCCAATTTGATCTATATTTATATTTCAATAGAGTGTGGTTCGATACTATTGTACTCTATGATTCCTTGAGCAACAATGTATATATCATCAATGTGTGTAGAAAATCTTTCCATCAACTCATATAAACTCATATTGTACATTGAGATTTCTTTATTAACTGGAATCATATTAAACTTCGGAGCGTTCTCCAGTAAACATTCATGGACATAAGTATAATCAGAGATAATATCATGAGAGGAATTATCTTCATTGATGATCAATTGAAGTTGTGCCATACATGCCCTCTTATTCCTTGGGCGAGTATTGATCGAATCAAGTGATCTCCCCCTGTTCCTTTTGGAATCACGACCTCAACCACACCTCCACTAAGTATGGGTGCAATGTCTTAATTTGCGACATTGTGCCCTTTATAGGGACTTTAACCTTGCATAAACATATGCAGCTGGTATATATATGATCTCGTCACTTTAGAAATTGAGTCTTATGTACTTTGAAGATCAATTGTTCACTTTACTTTACTTTCACGTTACATTGTGAAATGCGGGGATCATAATGAGAAATAGTATAAAACTATTCTTGTCGTTCCATTAGAAGATAATTTTTCTTATCTCCCCCTAACGACGGGAAGATTATCTCATTTGAGTGACAAATTCGCTAATTTAGCGATAAAGAGATCGTCTGTCAAAGGTTTCAAATAGCGGATGATTTTTGGAGATTCATATCCAACATAAATATTTAATCGTCTTTGAAAACCCATAAAATGCATTGTGGGAGCGCAATAGGTACATATACTGCTTAATCAAATATGCGTAAATATGAATTATCAGGCTTATATCCAGTTACCAACTGGTACGCAAAATATCTGGTTAGCAGGGGTTCATAAACGAATAAGTAAGAGTTGCGTGCAATATTGCATAACCCTGTGCAAAGACAAATGAGTGCGCATAAATATTGTCTTAGTCACTATCTATATTTCTTGTGACGGTGTCTTCTTTGAGACCTTATTGTATATGCAATTTAGGGTACAAGATCCAGTACATCGATCTTTATTAAAATGCAATAGACATCAAGTACTTATGATGTAAACTCTATAGCATTTTTGGGTGCTTTATAAGGGTGGTGAGTTCTCAATCATATTAAATTTACTAGAAGTTTTGCAAATGCAATATTTTTATGGACAATACGTGCTGAAGCATCGACCAAAACTAGAAAATACTTGAATGATCCGAATTTTGAATGGTCATGTCCACATGTATCACCAATTATCAATTATAAGAATGAAATATTATACTTTATATTTTTAGCAAATGCATGTCTCAATCATACAATTTTGCTAATGAACAAGTTTTGAAAAAAATGAGTGATGTATCTTTGAGATATGAATGTATGTAGTGCTCCTAATACTATAAAATGCACTAGCTGTAATTGAATAGCATTAGTTCGACACTATACTATGCATCAAATTCCTATCTCATTTTATGTTTCACTCAAAATAAAAGATGTTCATGTTAATTTCTTATAATATGGACCATCATATCACGATGACCAAAGAATCCATGTCAGTCGTGTCAAAACTTGAATGAGCCAGTGTCCAAAAGTTTTTTGTTGGTTATAACTTATGATTCAATAATCAAAAAGTAGTAAAGTAAAATTAATAGATTGACTCTAAAACGTACTTTCTTCCATATAAATTAAAAGTATAGTTCCATTCTCATAATGTACTTCTTAATGATAATCATCAACATGAATATCATCAAACTTAACAAGGTTCGTTCGCTCTTGGTCCATAATGAGATTTTATGACTTTAATCAATGTGCCACCAGGCATCAAGACTTTGTCACATATAAATATCAATTAAGTGAATAATTGTCTATTCCTTGACAACTTCTCACATTCTACAGAGATATTTGAATGAAATACTTTTCACTCTAATATTATTTACTAGATATGTTACATTATATCCAATAGTCTGCTCATGAACCTTGTATGTGAATATGTGGTAAATAAACTCAATTACATTCAATGCTTTAGAATGAAATGTAAAATTTATCAATAGTCTAATATGAATGATTGATTATACTTTTACAAGTTCTTTGTAAAGTAAGAAACAAACAAATTTTATCAATCAAAATTGAGTATATCCATTGACTAAGCAATATTGTTGGGAGAACCTTCATGACTTCTACAACGACTAATAAATATCATGAACTCTTACATATCTTACCTTGTGGTTCATTCTTCCCACATAGGTAGGGATTAACATGTCTCTTCCTCTTTACTTTGAGGTTATTTCCACTATTCTTATCGATCCTAGTTAGCCTCAAGAAATTTCTTTATCCGGAGGTCTAACATCTCATGTCTCTCAATGACTTATTATTATAACTAATATTATACAAGTGCAACTGTATGTTTGCTCAAGTGGAAAACCCTTTCTAGCAAGCAAATAAATTTCTTTTCACTAAATTATTAGGCTTGGAGATAGTGTTTTATAAAATTCTCAAAATATTCATTTAGAGTACATTCCAAAGTTTATTGAGATTTTGAAACTACATATGTTTCCAATATAAGATTTGGGGTCAATATGAAGTCTCAAGTTCATTAGAGAATTGACTTTAACTAAGTTTGACAGATTCTTTGTCAATTGGGGTTGGTGGATGATATTATTGTGGAATTGTAGTTCTTCTAGTTTCCACATTAAACCAATGATGGTAATACTCAATTTTTTTTGAGTATATTAAATTGAATTTAGATTGAGTTAGTTTAATCAATTTCTTTAGATAGTGAATTTGAAGTATGTCATAATCTTTTTTTGATATCATGTTAATATACTTTATCACAAGATTTATTTACACAATTCTTTATTGTTCATGAACTTTCATTATCATGAAAATATTCAAATATACAATCAATGATACATACATTGAAAGTAGCTTATAAAATCAACTTGAAGAGAATCACCAACATACATGAATCTATCAATTCATCGAAATTCATGAAAGTAGCTTATAAAATCAACTTGAAGAGAATCACCAACATACATGAATCTATCAATTCATCGAAATTCATGATCAACTAAACATATTGGCAAAAAATAATGATCAATCTCTCATCTAATCGTGTAAAAAATCTATTTACGCTTTCTTAGAAATCATCTAAAAGCATAAGTAATAATATATTATGTACTCTATGAATATCATTAAAGTACTGCAAAATTTCATGTTTGTCAATATTGCACATAACATCACATGCTTATAATCATAGGTAACATATATACACATACATGCACAATAATACATACCATGCCATATATATGTATTGCCAAATATTTATTAGTTGCATTTAATAAATAATAGGGTAATTCAAGTTACCTTGGAGGAAAGTCATGATTCTTTCCTAATTTGTTTTTGCAATAGATTTGTTCGTGATATGTTTCTGATGACATACACCTTCAAATCCAATCTACACCGTACAGATTTAACCACTATATCTTTTGAATATTATATCCAAAATCCAGCTGCATCCAACGGTTAGATTGTGCGGAATTGAATTTTTAAAATAAGATGGGCAGATAGTTTCGAGAAATAGGATCAGCTCTATTCAAAATTCATTATCGGATGTTTAAGACTTCATATGCAAATCTCCACCGCTCATATTCTACTAATATAGGTTTGGAATAATATATCCAAATTTTGTTTTGATCCAACGGTTCGATATTGATAAATCATGTTTTGAAAAACTCTGTACAGAAAATTACGAAAGCAGAATCTGCATTGTTCGAAAATTTATATATATTTTCTCGTATCTCCGAATCCAATCTCCACCGTTCAGAATGTAATCAAAAGGTATGGAAGGTTCTGTGAAAACTTGAGCTCTATCCAACGGTTGAAACTCGAGAAACCAATTTTTCAAATATACAACGCAATTAGATTTTCGCCATACGAAAATTGTATAATTGTTGTTTTGGTTATGGAGGCTTATTCTCGATCATTAGGTTAGAGTTTCGTATTGATAACGTGTAAAAGGAAATGCATAAGAAGAATATATAAAAGAGAGACGAAAGACACGGTAGAAATTAGAGTATCAATTACATGTTTCCATAATACATAAAGATAATAAATATCTAAACTGTCCATCATCAGTTACTTGTTGACGAAGGAATACTAATTGTGTTTTTCCTTCAACACAATCTACTTTCTGACTATACTACATTTCTATATATTTGAGAAAATGTTCAGCATTACATTTTATTTGCATTGTGTTTAAATATAGAAGAACTAATTTAAACTCGACCGATTGAAATAATGACTCCGTTGACCTTATACTAAGTTAAGAAATCATTTATTAAATACAAATGTTTTTAAATATCTCAAATTTGCTGCTAAATAATTAAGATTAGATTAGGTTTTGCGTGAGATTGATTTCTATTTAGACGTGCCAAACTTGTTAATTGACCCATCTTCGACCCATTCAACTCATCTCAATCGGTCCATTTAATGAATAAATAATAGTAATAATAATAATAATAATAATAATAATAATAATAATAATAATAATAATAATCTATTTTACTCTCTCACATAAGCACACACACAACACATGTGCTCCCCCCACTGCTGGTTTTCGGCCGTGACGTCGCTCGTCGGCCGCCACTGCTGTCGTTTAACGATGATATTTTTTTACAAATTTTATATTGGTGAAACATCTCGTCTCCCTCGTTACAAAGTCAAAATTGGATTTATAATCTAATGTTACTATTATCGTAAATCTAAGGTCAAAGTCACAAATTCATCAATTTTGACCTTCGATCTACAAGGATTTACTGGGTTAAACTTCGATTAATCATAACTCTCAACTACTCTCATTCCACTCTATGATAAAAAATGCCAGTTCATTTTTTTTAAAGATTGTCGGGAAAAAGTCAGAATCTGTCAAGTTTTAAGTATTACAAAATTAGCTAAAAGTATCAAAAGTCCAGTTAAAAGTTAAAAACTAAAAGTATAACAGAGTCAGTTCAAAGTATCACAAATTCAATTAAAAGTGTTATAAAATCGAGTAAAAGTAACACTTGTTATATTTATATTTTTACATCTTTTTTTTTTAATTACAGAAATCAAATTATCATAAAAATATTGTTAAAATTTGTACAATATATAGTTAAACTATCACATATTCTATCATTTAATTATTTCCTTACCATGCATGTCACACTTAGATAATTAAACATTTTACAAAAGGTTGATCACGTATCACAAACATAGTACTTAAAAGTATACATGTTTTCTAATACTTTTACTGCATTTTGTAATACTTGATAAAGTCCTATAATATACCGTATTTGCACCTAAATATTGCGATTCTTTTTAAATTAAGTTGTAATACTTTTACATAAGTTATAATATGTAATACTATTACCTAAGTTGTGATATTTTAAAAAAATTGTGATACTTTTATAATAATTTTTATACTCCGTATAGGAGTATATAATATACAATGTTTATATGTAAAAGTTGTGATACTTTTATTGTAATTTGTAATATTTATTACGAGAATATCATATTATTTTGTAATATTTTTAAATGAATTTGTGAATTTTTATGATATTTTTAATGCAACATATAATACTTTATTCATAACTATAAAATATGAAGTGATATTTGGAAAAATTATTTTCGTTAACAGGTTCATATTATACTTTTTTTTTATATTGCAGGATCTATACCGAATTTGCAAGATTAATTACTTGCTCATCATACACCCTACCTCACCCCACCCACAACAACATACACACCACTACAAGAAAAATTCAAAATGCCGACGGGTAGACACTCGTCGGTAGAAGACCGGCATTACCGACGGCCATTCCGAGGACACAAATTATCGATGGACTCCCGACGAAAACTTGCCGTCGGTGTATGTGTCCGTCGGCAAATCCTCAGGAGGTTGGTGACAAAAAGCCTGCCAGATATACCAACGAAAATTGTCCGTCGGCCATATTTAAAAAAAAAAAAAAAAAATTGAATATTAACTACCGACGAAAATGTGATCGTCGGCAATGTCGGTTTCCGTTTACTGACGGAATACTGCCCGTTGGCATCGCCGAATTTTGCAACCGGCGAATTTACCGACAGATTCTTGTCCGTCGGTAAACTTAATATAAGTTTACCACCCCAGCAGACAAATAATTTCACCACCCCACACCCAAAAGTAGGGTTAGGGCTCGCGAGAGGAGACGCTGCCGGAGCCTTCGCCGCCGTCGGAGCACCGGAGCCATTGAAGCACCGTCAAACATCATATATTAAGGTATGTTATCCTTTTAATTCAATATAATATTTTTTTTATTTAGGGTTTTAATTTAATTTGATTTGAATTTAAGAATTAGATTTTGAGAAATTGAAATGGGGTTCAATTTAAGAAATTTATGCTTGTTTATGCATTTGTGAATGATTTTAGGTTTAGGGTCCATTTATGCAATTAAATTTTATTTTGGGTTTAATTTGTAATTATTTATAAATTAATTCCATTATAAATATTTGTATAAAATTAGCGCTAATTAGGATGTATTTAATGTATGTTATTGTTGTTAGTATATATATAATATATATATATATATATATATATATATATATATATATATATATATATTATGATTGATTGATGTTGTGATTGGTTGGGGTAGACGTCGGTGATGACGTGGTGTACGGCGCCGGGCCAGAAGGTTTCGTCCCTCCAATAACGGTTTTCAATTTTTTTTAATGATGGTGGTTTTGAAATATTTTGAATTATTGGGGATGGTGGTTTTGAAATGAAATGTGGTGATCAGTACGTGGATGTTATGTTTAATTAAATATAACATCCACATACCGATCACCACATATATTATGGTTTGTTGATATTGTGTACATGTGATTGATTGGTCGATATTGTCGATTGATATTATTGTTTTTAAATTTTATATGATTAATATAGTAAGAACAATAGGTAGTTTGATTTAATTTTGTTGTTTAATTAGATCTAGATATAGTATCAAGTATGTAGTTTGATACTAAAGTTTGAATTTTTTCTTTTTACAATACGTACCTTAGACCCGTTTGGAATTTAGTATAAAATAAAGAGTTTGCTCAAAGAAAAATGAAATTAATAATAAAGTTATAAACAAAAATAAAATTATTAATAATAATATAACCTTATTATTAATAATAATAATATAACCAAAAATAAAAATTTAACATACTTAAGTAAAATATAATTAAAACTCCAATAACTCAATAACAATTCTCCTAAATTCTTTGTTTTCACATACCAGAAAAATAAATTTAATAATAATGTTATAACCGAAAATAAGATTATTAATAATAATATAATCAAATTAATAATAATAATAATAATAATAACAACAATAATAATAATATAATCAAAAACAACTATTTAACATATTTAATTAAAACATAATCAAACCTCCAATAATTAATAACAATTCTCCTAAATTATTTGTTTTCACATACCAAAAAAATAAATTAATAATAACGATATTTACCTTATAATTTTATTAGACACAGCCAATTCCTCGATCCTCTTAACAGCATTCGATTTCTCGTGATTCAAATCATCGATCTCTAAGCTCATTTTCACAATCATTGTGCCATGTTTTTTTGTGCTTGATTAGTTTCTCGAGTATCGAACGGATAGTTAATCTCATTATTAATTAGAGATTCATAAACATGAAAAATTAAATTTAATAACAAATCTAGCATTTGGCACACGATTGAAAAATCTGATCATAACAATTTCATGAATTTTATCCTAAAATTTTTTTGGTGCTGAAAAGTTGGGTGAAATGGAAACAATGGGTATATTGGTTCTTTAGTTGGACTTGTTATGATTAGTAGTGAGTGGTATTCCTAAAGCATGTAGGTTTCTTTTATATAATCATTTATAATTACGTTTCAACTAATTCTTTGGCATCAACTCATCGATGGTTTTATTAGCTTCGGTTAATAATTATTTTTATAAACTTAAAAAAAAAAAAAACTGAAAAATGTAAATGTAAACATGATAGTGCGAGTTTTGGGGCATAGGCAAAGAAATAAATACCATGAAAAATACTTGTTGTGCTTCCTTTTCATGATATTTATTTTTTTCCCGTGTCGTATGACTCGCATTAATATGTTCACATTTCTATTTTTCTAATTATTTTTAAAACAAATGTATTTTAAAAAGACGATCGAGGAATTATTGACTGAGGCTAATAAAATCATCGATCAGTTGAGGCCGAAGAATTAGTGGAAAT
>BMAC01000658.1:216917-269368 GCA_014905375.1 Phtheirospermum japonicum | reverse complement strand
AACATCCACATACCGATCACCACATATATTATGGTTTGTTGATATTGTGTACATGTGATTGATTGGTCGATATTGTCGATTGATATTATTGTTTTTAAATTTTATATGATTAATATAGTAAGAACAATAGGTAGTTTGATTTAATTTTGTTGTTTAATTAGATCTAGATATAGTATCAAGTATGTAGTTTGATACTAAAGTTTGAATTTTTTCTTTTTACAATACGTACCTTAGACCCGTTTGGAATTTAGTATAAAATAAAGAGTTTGCTCAAAGAAAAATGAAATTAATAATAAAGTTATAAACAAAAATAAAATTATTAATAATAATATAACCTTATTATTAATAATAATAATATAACCAAAAATAAAAATTTAACATACTTAAGTAAAATATAATTAAAACTCCAATAACTCAATAACAATTCTCCTAAATTCTTTGTTTTCACATACCAGAAAAATAAATTTAATAATAATGTTATAACCGAAAATAAGATTATTAATAATAATATAATCAAATTAATAATAATAATAATAATAATAACAACAATAATAATAATATAATCAAAAACAACTATTTAACATATTTAATTAAAACATAATCAAACCTCCAATAATTAATAACAATTCTCCTAAATTATTTGTTTTCACATACCAAAAAAATAAATTAATAATAACGATATTTACCTTATAATTTTATTAGACACAGCCAATTCCTCGATCCTCTTAACAGCATTCGATTTCTCGTGATTCAAATCATCGATCTCTAAGCTCATTTTCACAATCATTGTGCCATGTTTTTTTGTGCTTGATTAGTTTCTCGAGTATCGAACGGATAGTTAATCTCATTATTAATTAGAGATTCATAAACATGAAAAATTAAATTTAATAACAAATCTAGCATTTGGCACACGATTGAAAAATCTGATCATAACAATTTCATGAATTTTATCCTAAAATTTTTTTGGTGCTGAAAAGTTGGGTGAAATGGAAACAATGGGTATATTGGTTCTTTAGTTGGACTTGTTATGATTAGTAGTGAGTGGTATTCCTAAAGCATGTAGGTTTCTTTTATATAATCATTTATAATTACGTTTCAACTAATTCTTTGGCATCAACTCATCGATGGTTTTATTAGCTTCGGTTAATAATTATTTTTATAAACTTAAAAAAAAAAAAAAACTGAAAAATGTAAATGTAAACATGATAGTGCGAGTTTTGGGGCATAGGCAAAGAAATAAATACCATGAAAAATACTTGTTGTGCTTCCTTTTCATGATATTTATTTTTTTCCCGTGTCGTATGACTCGCATTAATATGTTCACATTTCTATTTTTCTAATTATTTTTAAAACAAATGTATTTTAAAAAGACGATCGAGGAATTATTGACTGAGGCTAATAAAATCATCGATCAGTTGAGGCCGAAGAATTAGTGGAAATGAAATTATAAATGATTATATAAAAGAAATCTACATACTTTAGGAAAACCAGCCACTACTAATCATAACAAATTAAACAAAAGAACCAATATACCCATGTTTCCATATCACCTCAACTTTTCAACTTCAAATACAATTACAGGATGAAATTCATGAAATTGTTATGGTCAGGTTTTTCAATCGTGTGCCAAATGCTAGATTTGTTATTAAATTTAATTTTTCATGTTTATAAATCTCTAATTAATAATGAGAATTACTATCCGTTTGATGCTTGGTTAACTGATCAAACTCCAAAAATAGGGCACTATAATTGTGAAAATGAGTTTAGAGATCGAGGATTCGAATCACGAAAAAATCGGATGTTGTTAAGACGATCGAGGAATTGGCTGTGCTAATAAAATAATTTATATTTACCGACGGACATGAAATCCGTCGGTAAAAATAAATTATTATCTTTATTTAATTAATTACCAATGGACATGGTGTCCGTCGGTATATTTAATAAAAATAAGATTCCCGACGGCATCTTACCAGCGACTGTACCCGTCGGAAATGCCGTCGGTATTTGCCGACGGCCTGATATTCCGTCGACAATTGCAATTATCGACAAAGGATTCGCTGATATCGTAGATCCGTCGGTAAATCACCTACCGACGTTTAAGCTGTTGGCAATTCCGGATTTTTTGTAGTGCACAAAGGTGAAAGGTGGGCTGCTTTTGCTTCAACACCAACTCCTCAATCACCCATAATAAAACATCAAACACCAAATGAATTCATATGAATACACACATACACACAAAAAAATGTCCATTGCAAGATGGAGGTCGATAGCGCAACCACAACAATGGTAGAAAGGAGAGACGCAAAAAAAATAGACTTGCCGTCGCCGGGCCAATTTCGGCACCAGTTTAAAATATAAACTGACAAAAGTGTAGATTGCAACGTGAGGAGTTGAGCGATGGTTGCCGATCTAAATTTGACCTCGTGAATCACCGTAAATCGGTGGTCAAAGTTGATGAATCGTAAATTTTGACCTCCAATTTAAAGTGATCAGAACATTCAATCATAAATTAAATTTTGGATTTAGAACGAGGTAGACGAGACGATTCAAATGATATATGTATTGTTAAACTTCGTCATTGGAGGACGGTGACTAGAGCTGACAATTTTAGGCCCCACCCGATTTCACCTGGGCTTGGGCCTTGGAATACCAGGCCCGAAAAAATCAGGTCGTTTTTGGCCCGCCAAATTACACTACATTCCCCATGGTGGGCCGGTCTTGGGCCGATGAAATCGCAATCCAGTAAAATTTTTGATCCGGCCCGATTAGCTCGCCCGGCCCAATTTTTTATGTTGGCTAGATGGGCCGGACCGGATTGGCGCGGCCCAGCCCATTGACACCTCTGACGTTCATGAGAGACAAGACAAGCTGGGGGCGGAGGGATGAAATGAATTATGTTGTTTTTCCTCTTATAGTTAGGTTAAGGGGCTGAAAGGGCGGATCGGACAGATTAAATATAATAACAGTTGATATTACAGTATGAGATCTCCAATTATTTTTCTTAATATTAATACCTTATGGATGCAGAGATGGTTTTATTTTATTTATTTTTGAAAAATAAAAGCCTCATAATTATAGAAAGAGGGTATCCTCGTCCACAAAGGGAGATGAAGATGAAATGATCAAATGGGGCAAAAAATTACCAAAAACATTGAGTTTACAAAAAATCATAAAACATGTACGGAGTCGACGTCGTCTACCCATATACGGGCTGAAGAAATTAATGAAATGCTCTGCACTCTGGTGTCAAGATTGAATCAATTTATCTCACTATGTTATTTAACTTATTTTCATTCCTCAGGCAATGGTTTCAGTTACTCCATTATTAATTAAGACTATATAACAATTAACGACTTTTTAATTAGTTACAAAACGAGATTAATTTAATCATACGTGTCGGTTAAGTCGAAATTAATTTTGCTGCTTTGTACTCATATATTGAGTGCATAGCTAAAGGTGTCATTTTTTCCCAATTTGGTATATTAGAAAGAGTAATAAAATGATTTCAAAATATAGTGATATAATTGATGGGGCAAAGTGACAACAAATAACAAGTTGAGGGGTGCAAACTGAAATTCAAAAGAAGTTACTAGAGCCAAACCCCTGATTTTGTTAAACCCCACCACCCCTTGCCGCCCACACTGCTACGGCGGCGCCCCCACCAACCACCACATGAACCCCTCACTCACACACCACTCCAATCATCTATCTCTTGCATACATACATACATATATGTGTTGTGTGTTTAAACTTTAACAACTGAAATGACTAATAAAATTTGAAATTTATGAATGCCTTGGAAATTTGGAACAATAAACAAACGACAATGTAATGTGTTGTATCACTGATATTAAAATGAAATCATAAAAATCTCAGATCAAATTGTTTATTTATTTATTTTTATTAGAAAATATTAATGCTTTCAAGTTTCAACAATACTTGACAACACTAACTGTATGTTAGCAGCAGCACCATGCACATCAAACCCTCATCATTAATTAAGAATTAGAACCATACCTCATTCATCATCTCATAAACATCAGATTCAAACCCTAGCTAATTAAATCCACAACAAACAAACAAACAAACCCAGTTAAAAAAAACAAAAAACCACTCGAACCGTTAAAACCATCACAAACGGAGCGTGAGATCAACGTTCACGTTCTCCGCCGCGTCGTCCCTGAGAAAGTACTGCTCCGCCGCCGACCGTCCTCCGCCGTACATAGGAGCCGAAGTGGGGGCGCCGCCGTCGAAGGACGGCTGGAACCAGTAAGCGTAGGGCGTCTGCGCGTTGATCTCGAAGGATGCGGCGTGGGGATGGCCGTGGAGGCGGGAGAATCCGCCGCCGTCGGCGGCGGAGGCGGCGAGCGTCCTCCGGGTGGCGGCTCTCTCGCGCTTGTGCGCGTTCTGGTGGCCGCCTAGAGCTTGGGATGTGCAGAACTTGCGGTTGCAGTAGAGGCAAGAGAACGATCGAGGATCGGAGGATGAATTTGACGGTGGTTTTAGTTTGTTTTGTGGCTGGTGAGTGTTTAGCTTGAAGAAATCGTATGTGCTATGGTCCGCCATTTTCGTTCACTCCGAGCTCTGAGAGAGAGAGAAAAAAAATAGAGATAGAGAGAGAGTATATATAAAGTGTTGTGAGTACAAGTAGTGGCAACGAAACTAAAAAAAGCTGTTGTAGATATATATAATGTGTTATGTGTATGTATATATGGGGTTTCAAGTTTGTTATTTTAGATTTGTCTCTTTCTACCACTTAGTTTCCAGTTTAGGATTTAGCCATTTTTTTCTTCTCTCAATTTAATTACTACATGATTATTCTATTAAAGCAGTATACTGCATTATCTATAAAACACAAATTACTTGCTCAATTAATTATCCTTGGGTGTATGGTAAATTTAACCCTGATTTGATATTCAGGGGATATCCTATTTCCTAATTAGTTTCATCAATTTAGGCTCCTTCCAAAGATTAGCCAAACAAGATTTATTTAATAAATTAGCAACGTACGTACAAGAGGGGCACTATATGCTAAATCAACAACCAATTCCATTTTGGCTTGTATAGTTTGCAATGAGCCCAATTTCGGAACATGCTTAGCGCAAATGTTGTTCCTCCTAAAATAGGAAATGAGGACGATCTACTTTTTTTATTTGTTCAACTTCGAACTCACTTGCCACATTTAACTAATTAAGGAATTTAAAATCTGTACTACATCCAATTTTTTTGATCTATCTAGCCTGACACGAGACGATATCACTTGAACAATAAACAATCCTTTTAAAGAATTTATTGTCAAAATATATGTAGTTAATTATTCAATAATAAAAAATATTCATTAATTTTGAATTTGTATACTATTATTATTAAAAGAGAAATACACACACTGTTTTTCTGAAATTGATAAGACATTGAGGGTATGGGCTTCACATCCAAAGATATAAAACTACATATGTAATGTACCATTCCATATAGGATGTGAGGAGACGTGTACGATGAGAATTTTGATATACAAAGGAAAGGCCTCATTGTCCAATCAACTGGCCCAAGTAATTATAATACATTGCAATTGCATGCACCAAACTGACAAAATTCACTAACCCTACACTCTCTAATTGGTGGAGCATAATAAATATCTATATATAAAAATATATATTCGGGGTAAGTGACATATATAGTACTTACGTTGTAGTTTAATGCGGAGAAAGTAAAAGCCTAAAGTAGTAATTTAATAATGGGCTGGATGTGCAGGGCTTTTTACACAATAATGTACCATTTTTACATCAGCTAAGTGTTGTTAGACCTATAGTAGACATTACATGAAAATGTTATTTTAGAGGAAAAAAAATAAAAATAAAATAAAATAGGGTAGGAGATTAATTAATGGTGAAGTGCAGCAGGTAGTGGCGACGATGAGTAAGTATATATATAGTGACAACAAAATGGGGTGACGCACATTTGCTCCTTGTTTGGGTGCAGTGGTTGTTATGTCAGACACGTCCAAGTTTTAGCCCACTCTCTCACGCGCTCAATGCGTACGCGCACGCATGGACAAGAAAACTGGGATGATGATAGAAATATAGAATGACTTAAAAGGGTATATATTCCAATTCAGATGTCGATGACTGAAGGGAGATGATTGTATCACCGATATGGCAATTTCGTAAAGAGACATCATGTGAATTGTGACCTATAAGTGTAGCCTCCACTTGGACCTGCATCCATATACAAGTTTAATAATTCAAATAATATAGTATGTTTTTATTATATATGTTGCATAGGAATTTTGGATGAAACAATTTGATTTTTTTTTTATTTATCCATAATAACAAACTCATTTTTTTTATTAATATTTTTGTTATTTCATTTAACATATTGTGATGATAATAAGTAAAAATAAATTTATATCTAACGAAATTGTCAACATTTGTTTCCCTTGTATATTTAGCAAAATATAATAATATACAAAATACAAAGTACTATTTAATGTTTTAGGAAAGATAATCATAATTTTCAATTAAGAAATTATACTTTTAATGTACAAAATTATACTTTTCGAAACTATTTATTGTAAATTAATTATACTTTTCAAATCAGAAGTTATACTTTTAATAAAAAACTATATTTTTTAAAATAACTATTCACATTGTATCTTCGTATAAAACTGTCTTCATAAATATTCTTACAATAATTTTGTAAGATATTAATCATCTAATCATTTTGAGATTTTATTATAAATTTGTAACATTGAGCTAAATTTCAAATTAAAAACAAACAAACAAAACATGTTACTCATCTAAAAAGATTGTGCTTAGATGGTCAACAAAAATTGATTGCCTTTACACAATAAGAATTTTACAAAGCGTTTATTCTACGTCTCGCGTCTAGGTGCACAGACGACACCTTTTCGAACACCGATTTTGGAGCGAGATTCAATCTACATGATATATTGTCATTCAAAATCTCGCCCTCACACATAAATATTTCAATCTAAATGTAAATTTATATCTTTCAAATCGTCATGTTGCACCAATTAGGGTCTGAGAAATACTGTGGGGCTTTCCACATCGGATTATCTCTTAAATGTGATGAGTGATATTTTTGGTTGAAATTTGTACTCAAAAGTGAAAACATCTAGGACATGCAGCGTTTTTCTGCCTTATTTTTCTGGGTTTTTTTTTTATTTTCTTTTTTCATACGAATGAGAGGGTTGTCGGTTGAATGGTGTTCCTTATTTTAGAAAAAGCTCTTCCAAGATAATAAACGTGATTAACATAACAATTCAAGACAGGAATCAACAGTGCTCTAAAAAACGCCAGTGACTAAACTTATTCAGACCGAGACTTATTAGTGCCTAGATTGTCTATCCGAAGCCTAATAAAGAGAAAAAATGTCAGCCTATAGAGCCCATGCACGGCCAATCGGGGATTATAGAACAGAGGTAATCACGTATTTTGCCCTGTTTAATTAAGTTTTCTACGTCCAAACTCTATCGAGCTTCTTTTTCTGTTTCTCATCTTCAAACTCTTAATTTTAATCTCCACCTATATTAGCAAACGACAAAACCACTAATTTCCCCTCACCCGGAACCAAAATACCATTTTTCCCCACAACTTCAAGAAAGCAATAGTGACAATGTACAACTTTTAACCTTTTTCCTTTTTTTCTTTTGGCCTTGTTTCACATACTTACAGGCTGTAATTAGTGCCACGGAGAGAGTGGCTTAGGTTACAAATAGCTACAATCAGCATACTCTTCAGATGATTGAAGATATACTTCAGCTGCTGATATCAAAGTACTTGGGGTTTTCAGGAAAGTGGTGTTCAACGTTCAACTGCAATAAGAAAAAAATAATAATAGTAATAAATCATTCGTTCATCAAACACATGCCAGCTCATATTTTCCCCTCAATTTTAACCTTAATTGTTTGTATCGAAACATTATCAATCGATGCAATTAGAAAGTCAAATCATACCTTCCCCTCGTCGGCATCTGAATGGCGCTGAGGAAACACGGCTTTCAAGTCATCGTACAAATAAAATCTCCGTTGTTCTTCAGCGTCTATTTGACTTTTTTTAGAGAAAGGACAGATAAATCGTAGGTGAAGAGCATAACGAAGAGCACCGACAGCAGTTGCATTTCCGTTGACCCTCGAACAAGTATGTTCTGACTTTCTCTCCGTTTTAGCGTCCACGTGTTCATCCTGACATGAGTTACACCCTAAAATACCCCTTCCATTGCCCATCTGTTCATTGTGTTTTCCTTCTAAGAGTAGGGATGCCTTGTCCTCGTCTTTCTTGTTCAGGATTCTTTGTTCTTCCCTTACGGATCTGGAATCCGAGGCCGAGGAAGCAAGAAAGACCTTCTGACGCAAGAAAGTCTGTTTGAATGAACAAAAAAAAAAAAAATTGGTTTCAGTAATTAAACTCGAGATGCACGTTTTTCTTCTGTCTCACGAATTGGCAGAACACAGATATCTTTTCCATATGGCTTGAAGATTGGTTTGATAGTTAGAACTCACCTTGGTGCCAGCTGGCATGTCACTTAGGTCATAGTTACAAAAGTAGGTGTGTATTGGTGTCCTCTCAGGGTTGCTCAGAACCTGTATAGATCACTCTCGTCGTTAGCTCTTAATTGAAATTCCTTCAACCATACACGTTAATTGTATTGTTATATTTGGTTAGACCTGTGCATACAGATGTCGATAATATTTTAGCTCAATCCTTTCAAGTATTTAAATAATCACACACCCTCCATATTGCAACAAATAAAGTGATCCAATCCAACCACATTAAAATCACAAATAGTGGGCACATTTTTAAGTAACCCATTGTACTCCGAGCCATATTCGGGAAAATATATTACATACTATATTTCATTTCGATTCAACCCCAAGAAAATCATAGCTGAAATAAAACTTAATTTAATTCAACAAAACCCCTTGGGAGAAGTGCGCGTTTAGGCTAAGTAACAGATATTCAACTTTGCTGACCAAAGCATAAAATAAGATTATAATAACATCAGAGGAGGAGAAAACAGGAATAATTAGAAATAAAAGAATTCAGCAGACATATATATGGAAGTAGAGAAGAAAATAACAAGACCATTAAAACCATTACACTACAAATTCAAATGTGAAATGAGCACCTTGAGCAGCACCAGGATGTCAATGTAACATAATGAAACTCACCCCGATGGAAAACGGGGCATAATTTCAAGTGTGTTGATCTAATTTGTATGCAACGTTTAAGAAAGGTATAACCAGTAGTGGGTCATATAGATATAAGCAATTCGAAGAATACAATATTCATAAATTTTCCATAATCATTCTAAGTATTTCGAATATATATAGTAGAAGTGATAAGAGATTAGTCACTGAAACATCAAAACTCAAAATAGTGTGTTTGTGAAATGAGGACATCCTAAGAGAAAATATAAAAGAGTGTTGAGAAAGAACCAGAGGCATCAGCTAGTAGAAACTCTACATCAAGGTGGTAAATGGTAATTGATCTAATATGCTGAACAACAGAACAGATAACTTATACAGGGCAAAAATCAGTTATCATTCTAAGAAAATGGTAACCTGGCAGAGCAAATAATATAAAAGCATTAAACCCTTGGCCTTATATCAGTAGGATGGATCAATCGATCTTAAATACATTCAAAGGGGATGAAATGAATACCAATTGGATCCGCCCTTTCATAGGAATACGCAGACGGTTCTTCTTGCCACTTAGTGTATTGCCGCTGTCAAGAATCATTCTTTGATTCCCAACCCTGCACTTGTTTGAACGCGAGTTACCGGCCAAATCTATAGATGCATGGTATAATAAATAGCTGTCCCCGTCAACACTTGTCACTGCAAACGGAAGTTTCTGAGACTTTGGCGAAAAATTCCCTCCACTTATACTCAATACAGCAAGAAAACCATCTATTTTCTGTACAATGAATATCAAAGGAATAACTTGAGCCCACTGAATAATCAAGTAAATACGTGAGAAATCAATCTAGTAAAAGTAACCAAAAATATAAAATAATAAACCTGACAAAATTTTCCACAAGAGAGCCGACCAGACAGCAGAGACTCCTCAAACGAGCCAATCAATGACCTCCTGAGAGGAAACCCCCTCAACTTTTTCCCCAAGTTTCTATAATTGGCTCCGGCATTAGGATGGGATTCTTTGAACGAAAAGATCACTTTGGACACCCTCTCATCAAGAGAACGTGCAGTCTTTCTCAGTAACTCCTGTTTCTTGCTATTCCTCTCCCTAACTGTGGGTTTTAAATGTTCGTAAAATTTCGGCCCAAGAGGAGACAGAGAAAGCGGGGACGAGACTGATTCTTCACTGCCTAACACATAAAAAGGATCAGTACCCGGTGAACGTAGATACGGAAAAGATATTAGCTCCTTGTCCTCTAATACAGGTCCATCGGTGAAGAAAATCGAGCCGGCTTTGCTGTATAAGTGATTTTTCGAATCAGTGTTTGCTTTTTTATGATCCGATACTGAGGAGATAACAACATTTGAATCACCGGATAGAAGCATATTATTTAATGGGGACAGCATTCGTTTCTTGACATGTGATCCGCTCAGGTCGGGCTCTTCGAGGGTGATATTTACATTTTTGTTATCATAATCGAAACCAACAATCCTGGTTTCTGGAGTTGATGAGATAAACCGTCCTTCGGAACATACCTTGGGCACGAAAACGTTAAGTGTAGCATCCGAAATCGTTTTCTCAAATTTTAGATCTCCCAAAGAATGACATCTTGGATAACCACATGCTCGGTTCACAGCTCCCGAACATATCTCGTTTAAATCGCAATTTCGGACGTTACAAAATTGTGGGACATTATAAACATATGTGCTTATAGGTCCAGTAGTCACCTCAGACATTTCGCCAGGTAAAACTTGAGGTAATCCCATCTCAGAACAAAAAAATAGAATAAAATGCCCACTCCAAATTTCTCAATGTTCTGCCAATGAAGAATTCAAGTAGAAGGATACACAGTTCAGAGCTTCCAATAAAACCATCACAGATAGCTGAAATAAGAAAACAGCTGGTTTGAGGAATACCACTCCAAAATATCACAAAGGCAAAAGTCTACCAAAACTAGAAACAAGTGAGTAATTAAGCAAACGAGACACAAAAGCAGCTCAATCAACGGAACAATTAGAAATTTAAAATAACAGTAATCCGATCATCAGCTTTAAGGTACAAATTGGCAAATGAAGCAATTATTAGAAGCGCTTGAAAGAGAAAACAATTAAATTGAAATCCAAACCGATAAAGTTAATCATGCTATTGATCTGTATCGATACTTTCGAATATGAAATATACAGAATCAACGATATCCGTATTTCATTTCAGGAATGATCACTCAACAACTAACGAAGATAACTCACCGAACTTGCTTTTTGCTTCGCATCAAACATAACCAAAAAATCACGAAAATTAAAACAATAATTTAAATCACCAAAAAAAAAGGAGCAGCTCATTTATTTGTCATTCCAGAAAATAAAATGGAAATGCGATCGTACAATCAGTCAAATACGAAGAAGAAATGAGCGACGCACCGGAAATGGCGATTTTCCGATCAATACTCCGATCCTTGTGTTTATCCAAATCAAAGAGAAATGCTCGAGTTGAAGATCAAATGTATTGGAAATGTTGAATATGAGCTTCTGTAAAAGAAAATGAAAAATGGAAATAAAGGAGATATTGAAATGTTAGTAATACTTTATTTACCTGCACGCAGTATATGCTGGTCCTTTTTACTTTCTTCTCCTTGTGTGTGGTGTGGGTCTCTTGGAAATGACCACTGGTACACTGTTGGTCGTACACTTGTGTCGATATATTTACCTTTCTAATTTTTCAGTTCTTTCCTTATTTCATTATAAATCTGTGAAATGGTAAGTCATGCTAACATTATGAATCTATTTTACGATAATTTACAAAAAGATATACACACAGTATTTATTTATATTTTGAATAACGACAGCTGCACTTGTATTTCATGTTTTATTTAAGTAGAAAACATAGAGATCTTTTTGGAAAGCACTTGGGGGCCCATGACAAAATTTCCGAAGAATATTTATTTACATGGTAGTTACAACCCAGAGTAATCCACGTCTATTGGGTGAGAAAAATAAGAGATTACGAAAGAGGTTACTATTTGGGTGGACAAAGGTTGACTAATTTATGAAATACTAGAGAGTTTGATTTTTCGTTTAAATTTAGAAAATTCCTAAAGAAAATGAAACAGGTTCAAGGTAATAATAATAATAATAACTATAAACTTTTGTATTTATGGAGAGAAAAAAAAATCAATTTATTATTATTTTTAATTGTTTTCAATGCAATGTAAGCAAGTAATGGATGCCTTGAAATGACACGTTGAAAAGTTTGCAGGTCATGTCGCGCTACATTATTCTACGCTCCGTGAACGCCGAAGAGTTTCTCGATCGTCACAAATATTTATCTTCTACAATTTTTGGATCTGGCACACATATTAATACTCCATTCAGGTGTATGATTATATTAATCATACTACATTATTATTTCCTTTTCTACTTAAATTGAAAAAAAAATAAAAATACAAAACTACCTTGAAAATTTAGGATTACAATTATTATAAACCCTATTCATCATCCCTTAGCTCCGCCAGTCGCATTACCCATATTGATTATAACCTAAGTTGCACCGCCATGGAAAATTGACACGATGTAACGTAAGATAATTAGAGAAGTCAATATTACCTTGCAATTGGGCAGCGAAATCTGTCAATTCCCTTGTTCGCAAGCCTTTGTTACTAGACCATAAGCGGTGGTTCGCTATTCGTCACGAATAATTTCTGTCTTAATTCACGGTTTGATATTCTCTCATATTCTCTCTCATTTATAAGATATCTCAATAATTGTAGTAGTATTCAAAATGGTAGGTGCATCCCAATTAATTCGGATGTCTTCAGATATGAATCAATCTCCAAGATTTGTCAATACCCCAATTAATTTCTGTCCTAATCCACGGCTCGAGTCTTGCGGCCGATATTGTAATTACTCGATTTTTCTGAATATTTCCTAAATTCAGATTTATACAAATAATAATAAATAAGCAATTGTTCAAGAATACGCGATTCTAAAATAATTTTCAAATTTTAAAAAAATAAATAAATAATTGGGAGCATCACACAGACCTTAAGAAACGGCCGCCTAGAGAATGATACATACACTGAATCTATGATTCCGAAATTCAAACCATCAGTATATAAATTTATTATATATTAACAAAATATTGTTCACTAGTTACCATTGAACGCTATTTAAAATGGTCTAGCAGCCTCTTCCATCATCTTCTTCACTCTTACCAGTCTTTCTATCTCCTTGAGAACCTAAGGATTAGTCAAATTAAAAAACATAATAATTATTATTATAAAGAAAGAAAGAAATCTTTTTTTTTTTTCAAGTTTCAACTTTTATTCACCTCCATACACAAATCCTCTGTAGTCACTGCATCCAATTCGTCATAACCCAGTTCAGAAGCTACTTCTGTTCCGAAAAGAGAGACAGATATAGAAGAGACGATTAGAGATAATACATATACATGGAGAGAAAGAGAAAACATATGTTAGACTCACTTTGTAGTGAAATAGTTGCATCAGCTGTAGAATATCCACTTCGCCCACTATTATACAATGTAGCCAATTGAGCCACAACCTGGAAACAAAACAAAACTATGATGTCAACATTTTTCAGAAATGTAAATCAACTATTAACGTGATTGTAACTGACCTCCGAAGATGATCTGCTTATCGGCATATCGGGAGCAAAAAGTTGAATCCTATCTTCCATTATCTCTCTGGCCACCAAGTCTAAGGGCACATCGACCCAAATTGAGATGCCATGTCTCAGCAATGCCCTAAATGATATAGTGAAACTCAATTGATCATCAAATGCAGCGGAAAAAAATAAAAATGCCAGTTAAGAGACAATGTTACACACGTACAAATTTGTCGCACTTTTAACAGCTCCATTCCCAGCACAAACAACCAGTCGACCCATCGATGACAACTGCTTTAACACTTCGGTCTACAATTCATAAACAATATAAATGCACGGTGCATATAGGAGCAACGATAAAAACTTGTGTCAGACATTCTGTCTGACTGGAGTTAGCTACTTTTCATCAGATGGAGCCCAATTGTTTTATTTTTGTAATTCTTTTAACTTTTTCTGATGTTTTTCAATTTTGTTATTTTATTTTATTAAAACTTTGGTTTTTTTAATATAGGGGAGTTTTTTAGTTCTTTGAATTTTTTAGGGCTTTTAGTTGTTAATTTTTCTATAGTTAATAGGGGGATTTTATTATATTTTTTTACTAATTTTGGATTTAGTTCTGGTGGACTTGGTCTACGGTCTGACATGAGATTACCTCAAGCACAAAATGGTCTATTATAAACAAAAGAAGACTACTGGACATCACCTCAGATGCAAGATATCCCTCTTCATCTCTCTCGATTAATGATACGGCAGCCGATTTTCCTCCAGCAGCTTCCTCGACCAGACTATCACTGCAAAAACGGAATTGTCTCTATGAGTGTCAACGTGTATGATAATAATTGGATCAGAAACAGATAATTGTGTAGTATATTCATTGGACATTCTGCAATTTTACGTTTTATAAACTTGTACCTGTCGAAATAATAGTATCGTAATGCATCGGCAAGAATCCTCCCCAAACTCGATTTGTAGGAGCTGTTTAACCCTGTATTTTCACGGAAACTATTGAAATATGGATCTAAGCTAGACAAATTAACACTAAAACACAGATCGGGGCGGTTTAGCAAATAAATCTCACCAACTAGAAATATGGAAGTTCCTTTTAAATCAGGGGATATCTCCGAAGCCCTCTTCTGAAATACACTGAACAATTAAATTAGATAAAAAAAATCGATGAATGAGTGCAAGTAGTCGGAGTCGAAGAATATAAGACTCACTTTGATTGCTAAAGACTGATCATAATCAACAGCCTTTGTTGCCACTGAGTCTAACAAGAAAAGAGAGTCAGAAGCATAAATGAGTATTTTTTCTTTGTATATGAATACAAGTTCTTGTTATTTAAAAAAAAAACTAAACACACACACACTCCATTTTCCTAAGTTGTAACACAACACTATCCCACACCAACATTGTGCATGAGGCCGAGAAAACAACAAATACTTGAAAATTGAACTTAAGATCCAAAGCTAGAAGCGTAAACTTGACTAGTTAACTAGTTAATTCACGAAGCTCGACTCATAGGGAAGAAAAAACGAAGAGATTCAATTACGCCCCTAAATTCTAAACATTAACTTCAAAGTCAACAAGAAATTCAATTACGCCCCTAAATTCGCCGCAATCAGCACCATGACTAACATTTAGAGGCTAAAAAACCGGAAACTTTGAAATTTCACAATAATCCAGAAAAATTAGAGGCGTGGGCTTTACCTGAAGTGGTGTTATCGAGGATTGCCCGAGTAGTAGTAGCAGAAATGAGCTTATTGCGGGATGAAATTTTAGGTTTTAGAGAAAAAACAGAAGTTTGGGATACACTGGAGAAGTGAGTTCCGGTGGGAATGCGGGAGAGTTGGTATTGCTCCGATGGATGAATATATGCTCGGAAGCTGTAGCTGCAACATGCTTGGATTATCTCCATATGCACCACTCTTTTGCTTTCTCCACTTAACTAATTTTATTTTCAATATATATACAATATTGGGCTTCTCTCTTGGGCTCCAGAGTGTCTCTACCAATTAAATAGTTGGGCTGAAAGGCCGGTCCAAGGGAAGCTGTTGATAAATTGGGCCAATTAGTTAATGCACTTTATTATTTGGTTTGAGGTCACTGATATTTTTTCTGGAAAACACTGCAACACATTCAAATTACCATTCATCCTCCTCATTTACGAATTTACACATGGTCCAATTACAAAATGTCACGCAGGCAGATTAGCATTATGTAAAATATCGGTCAAAAAGCAGGATATTATGGAGAAATGACTTCATAGTCCTATATTTTTTCATATTTTTCTTCTTTTAACCTTTCTACTTTAATATTACTATATAACAATTCAATTTTTAACATTTAAGTTTTTATTTCTTCCCCTAAATAAATACTATTTTATTTATCATATATTAAAGGTAGTTACATGTTTTCGTCTCGCTTTTTTTTTTTTTTTCAATTTATCTATTTAGACATGTTTATTGTTAGTCTGGGGGTAAATTATATTGTTACCCATTAGTTGCTTGTTTAATTTTCATGTTCAATTGTTTATTTATTATTGATTTATATTTGTACTAGTTTAACACCCATGTATTATACGAGATTTATAAAAAAACTAAATAAAAAAAATATTTCTGCAAATTACAAAGTTTTAACTTACAAATAAAAATTAAAAGGATGTGTTCTCAACCCGTGCCCTATTCAATTTATTAATTATTGTAATTATAATTAATATTATATTTTAATGTTTAGATTAAACTCGTTAATAATTATATTTACATACTTATAAAAATTCAAAAGATGTCACATTTACAACCCGTCTCTAATCTATATTAATTAATTATTATTAACTCATTTTAAAAGGTGTCATACTCTCAAGCCTTCTCGCATTGTGTGATTGTTTTTTATTATATATTTTTATATTTTTATATTTAGATTGAATTCATTACTAATATTTAGTTACATAATCCAATTATTGTAAATATATCATAATTTACCTATACAAAATATTTAGAATTTCAAAAATAAATTATTTCAACTTTTATTATAAATACATTTTATTTAATTATTTTCATAAATAAGTTTTTTTAGTAATTAAAATTACTTCATATGTAATTTTAATTAAAATAATTAATTTATATTTTTTTCTACTAATTATATATGACTTATTTATATTTTATATTAGGAGTATAAAAAAAAACTATTGAATAGAGAAAATATAGTAAAAGAAAACTATTAAGTTGGGCTAAGTATAATAAAGAGAAAATATTAAATTAAGCAAGATACAATAAAAGAAAATTATTAAATTATATATATATTATTCTCGAATGACACATAAACAACCGAAACATCAAAAAATTTTATTATCCAAGCGAAGCATACGAAGTAGACACATAGATTGGGAGAATCTTGTATTAATTTATACTTTAACACACGTGTATTACACGGGACTTATCAAAGATAAATATAAAAAATATTTGTGATAATTACTGAATTTTAAACCTAAAATAAAAAATTAAAATAATTTATTCTCAACCCGTGCCTTGTACATGTCTAGTCTATTTATTAATTATTAAAAATATTAAATAATTTTATATTTGATGTTTAAATTAAATTCATTAATAATCTTAGTTACATACTTACAAAAACTCAAAAGGCGTCACATCCTAAACCCGTGTCTTATATCTAATTTATTATTAATTATTATTATTAAATCATTTTATATATTAATGTTTAGAATAAATTCGTTAATAATTATTAGTTACATACTTTGAGATGTTCAAAAGATGTCATACTCTCAACCGTGTCGCATTGTACTGGTGTCTAATCAATGTTTATTAATTGTTAGTATAAATTTTAATATTTTTATGTTTAGATTGAATACATTATTAATATTTAGTTACATACTTAGATTATTGTAAATAATTCATATTTTACCTATATATAATATTTGAAACTCCAAAAATAAAATTATATTAATTTCTATTACCAATAAAACTTATTTAATTATTTTCATAATGAAGTTTTTTTTGTAATTAAAATTATTTTATATGTAATTTGTCTTTTAATTAAAATAACTAATTTATATCTTATCTACTAATTATATATGACTTATTTATATTTTTATAGTATTAGAATTAAAGTAAAGTATTGAATAAGGAAGAATATAATAAAAAAATTAAATTAGGTAAGATATAATAAAAAAATATTAAATTAGGTAAATGCTAGGGTCGGATGCCACATAAGCAAACGAAGCACCATAATTTTTTATTTGTCAAACGAAGCATACGAAATAGACACATAAGTTAGGGGGATTTTGCATTAATATATAGGGGTGATGGTTGAATTTTTTGAACAATTTCATACCGTAAGTTTGGAATCTATTAAGGGGGGGTGTATTCATTTAGGACTTTTAAAGACATATTAAAATTTTTAAAATTCTGATGTACTTAATTAAAACATTTTAAAACTTATAAAATCCTTGAGGTATTTAATTGAGATTTCTAATAGATTATTAAATGTCCATAAAAGTCTCAAGGTATTCATTTGAGATATTTTGAATTCTTAAGTTGTCATGAGGTATTTAAAAAGTCAAATACACTTTTGATTTGTGATTTGACTGGACTTTCTATGTTAATTATACATACAAAATCCCACTACCAAATCTCATCTTTAAACATGAGATTTCACAAAACTTTTATAAACTCCCAACAAATATGTAAAATCAATTAAAATAAAAAGAAAATCCATACAATCCTACAGTAAAATAAATCTTAAAATGTCTCAACAAGTTCCAAATGAATACACCCCCAATAGATGATTTATGATTAATTTATTTGATTTGGTAAAATTCCCATTTAATGTTCTCCTATTACTATCACTTCCCAATTAATCCATAAACTCTATTTTATTCCCAGATACCTGTATAATCAAAACTATAATTTAAATTATCAAACATATCCCTACACTTAAAAAAACTTAATATATCTATTTAATTTTCCTTTTCCTTTTCTTTCATATTTATTTATCTCGAATGAAAAAACCCTGATCATTATTTATCTTGGTCTCAAACCCACACTCACACGGTCGAGCCTGCACAGAGCCAGCCCCAACATTGCTTGTCAGCACAACACCCACACCCGCTTGAAAGAACCCACCATTGCCTGAATTTTTGTTGAATTTGAACATTGTTACAAAGTGTAATTTGGTGGTTTTATGGTTGTACGTGGACACCTAAAATAATAATTTGTGCATTTAGACAAAAAAAATTACAAAGTTAATTTGCTCTGTCATATGAAATTATCAAACGTTTGTATTTTGATTAGTACATGAAATTTATTTGTTTAGTATGAAATTTGATAGAACAACCCGAATCTCACTTAATAAGTACAGTAGTATGAAATCAAGTTTTATAAAAAATGAATTTCTTTTGCAACGATTAGAGTGAATTTTAATGAACTAGTTTAAGATTTGATTGATTAGTATGGAATTCGATGAACTAGTTTAAGATTCGATTGATTTGTTTGAACTTCGACAACTAGTTTAAATTTTGATTGATTAGTATGAATTTTGATGAACTAGTTTAAAATTCAATTGATTAATATGAAATTTATCAATGAACTGCTATAAAATTCACGATGTTTTATGAAATCCCAGTGTATTATGAAATTCAATAACACATTATAAAATTCGAGAAGTTTAAAATATGATTGATTAGTATGAACTCCGACGAACTAGTTTATAATTCAACTAATTAGTATAAAATTTGATGAACTAGTTTAAAATTCGATTGATTAATATGAAATTTGAAGAACTCCTAAAAAAATTGACGATGCAGTATGGAATTCTACAATGTAGTGTGGATTTCCGTAATATAATATGAAATTAACATAGACATTATAAAATTAACATGGAGTAGCATGCATTTTATTTAAATTAAATTTAAAAAAAAATTGAAACAAAAAAATAATTAAGAAATGGATTAATAAGGATAAATTAGACTCTTATATTGTTGTTTGGATTAAATAAGAAGATGATGGATTAAACGTGAAATTGATAATTTCACTATAGTTTTTGGGATAAATTGTTTTTCAAGCGGACCATCTGGGAATTATCCCTTAATTTATTCATACGGTAGACTAATAATTTATTATCGATTATTATATGCAACTTCAAGTTAATAACTTCTGGTACTATTGTGGTTGCGTTGGAATATTTTTTGTTGGGAAAAATAAACTAAAGCACCTGAAATATTCGTTTTTATACACTTTATCATATAAAATATTTTTGTTACACTTTATCGTATAAATTATGTAATTTTTGCATTTTACCCAACATGGACAATTTTACCCCTAAGAATTCGGGTGAAAATTATACTAAAACTCCCAAACTATGTATTTTTTTTACTATACCATATAATCTAATATTTTTTACACTTCATCATAATATTTCTTTTAATTAATTTATTGCACATTTTATGTGTTCACTACCTAAAAATTAAATAATTAATAAATAAGCACTATAATTATATTCTTATTCATGTGATTATTATAATTAGGAGAAATAAAGTAAAATTTGTTTTGGTAGTATCCTGAATGTGTATCGAATATCATATCAAAATAATAATTCTCATTCAAATTTTCTAATATGTTATCAATACAGTAAAATAAACTAAGTTTTAAAAAAACTGAAGTAACTAACTATTTTAGTAGTATTTTGCACATATACCAAACCCATAAGTTCAGTTTTGATTTTCCTATTTAGTCATTTCATTAAAATTATTTTCACAAAAATAGAATAAATTAATAGAAAAAAAAAACTAATAAAAATCTAAACCAATATTGTTTTGGTATGTGTCCAAACCACTACTAAATAGTTAGATTAGTTCAACATTTTTCAAAAAAGATATTTTACTGATTATTGAAAAGAATTGAAACAAACTAATTATTTTGATATGGTATTGAATACGCGCCCAATACACTGCCAACATATTTAATTTAATTTGTTTTCTCTAATTATAATATTAATAGAATGTTAAATATTATAATCATAAATAAATACATAAAATATAATTTCATATTTACAAAATAAATATTGTAATGCCTATTTATTAATTATTCGAAATACTTCAAATGTAGCAATAAAAAATAAAAGGAAATATTTTAGTGAAATGTAATAAATGTTAAGCTATATGGTAAATTGCGAAAAAACACATAGTGTGGGGGTTCAGTGTAATTTTTATTATACGGTGAAGCCTGAAAAAACGAATAGTTGGGCGGGTTTAATATACTTTTCTTCTTTTTTGTTTGTTTGTTTACTTCAGAGATGTTGGTGCTTTTAGTAATTTGATACTAGTGTGATGAAAATGATTTATTATTTAATATAACAGAGATTTGAGGAAGAGATTTGATGGTATGTTGATTGAAGAAAGAGAAAGATATTAGATGTAAATTTACTTCATTGAAGAAAGAGAGATACGGATATTTTAGGAGAACCCTAAACCAAAATCATGTACATAGAGAATTTTTAAGGTTGAGTAGGTAATTAGGAATTATTTGTTGCCAAAGGTGAAAACGGGAATTAAAATGTAAATATATGTATGTGCATACTTACAAAGTTAAAAATTTGACGTGCTTGTTGTATGTCAACCGATGAACATTTGTGTCGAAACTAAGAATTTCTGCGTTTAACTCGATGACACTTGGTGTGTGTCAACTACTGAGAATTTGAGTTAAAACTGGTGTTTCGAGTCAGGTGATTTTAGGCGAACTTCTCATACTTTTTTTACATTCTTCATTCGGCATCAAATCAAATCAAATGAATTGGTCAGTTTCATAACATTTGTAGTAATTTTGGTGCCCCATTCAGTTTATCTAAACGGACTTGGACGGATGACATGACTGGAAATAATTATCGATTTTATTGGTGTCAAACTTCAACAACGATTACAAGTATTATCAAACACGAGAAACTTCATTACAAAATAAAATAAAAACACACGGCTTGCAAAATCGATTTTCATGGTCAGATAGATTTCTTCTTCCCTTTTCCAACGCAGGCAAACATTTCCAACATCCAATCCATTTAGCCGTCATATCGCCAACGGCCAAGCAAGTCTTATAATGCTCAACCTTAAACAGCTCAAGATAATAACAACACCTTCATAATTTTTCAGCAGCTTAGCCATAATGTTTCTGAGATTCATTCTGTGACAACTACTAACATGTACTTCTTTCTCTCTTCCAACCCCCATACCAAAGCTTACTAATAGCAAAAAAAATTGTGATATATTTATTTAGCACTTAAATGTAGTCAGATGAATTTGCTCAAGCGTGGGAAAGGGCTGAATTAACTAAAC
Source organism: Phtheirospermum japonicum (assembly GCA_014905375.1). Classification (NCBI taxonomy): domain Eukaryota; kingdom Viridiplantae; phylum Streptophyta; class Magnoliopsida; order Lamiales; family Orobanchaceae; genus Phtheirospermum; species Phtheirospermum japonicum. Next base: position 247,250 of record BMAC01000658.1, on the reverse strand, counting down.
GAAGTAGAGAGATGGACAAAAATGACTATTTACAGGCATCTGCCCAGCAAGAAACTGGCATTATATACTCAGCCCCAGAAACCGAAAGAGTGCAATATCGGACGGACAAATGTGAATTAACTCAGCTGCCACCTGCATTCACTGAAGCCCAGATCCGATTTCAGAAGATGACATGAGAACAGTAAACAAGAATTTTATTATATTATTCATTTCAATGTGATATATATTAATATCTAACATGACGTTATTTACTTTACCTCTTATCGGCCCATAAATCGGTGACTTCATGTTTGATAGCAATAAAGGTGTTAGCGGAGGTGACATAACTTCTTCAATTTTCTGCTTGTCGGAATGTAAAGCCGCTGATCTCTGACTGCTAGAGGGTATAGAGAAGCTTCTAGAAACAGCTAGTTGCGGGAGTGGAAGCGGAGACCCTTCTCTCGATTGCCTCAAAGGGTTCCTATTCGTCGGAGACAGCTCTCGATTTCTGTTACCTAGTGGGGCAGAGTGCCCGAGGGTCCCAATAGATTGTTTGGGTTTGAAATTGAAGGAATCGGGCGGTCTAGGGAGCTCGTGAAGCTCGTTAATCTTGGGGGAAGATGAAGGGGGTGGAGGTGAAGTGTTGCGAGGAAAGTTTACAAAATGGGGACCACTGCTGTGTAACAGGGGCCTGTTAGATGATGGTTTGCTAGCTAACGAATCGGAGAATGATTGTCTTTTGATTTTCTGAGTGTCAAATCCATTATGATTATCAACAGTGGGTCCATCAGTCAGAGGACGAGGTAGTGGAAGAAATTGCCTGTTGTTGTTGACGTTCTCTTCTGAAGCCATTTGAGGATTTGGAAAAGCTCGCGCATCTGATAAATGGTCATCAATTTATAAAAAAAAAAAAAAATTAAAAATGCTTCTCAATGTCCAAAAGGGAGGCACACTAGGTAGGTCCCCAAAAACTAAATCTAAAAAATATTAAAATACCAAAAATAAAAATCCTACAAAACCGTAAAACCATAATAAAGAAAAAACTGGAAAACCCTAAGAAAAAGTAAACTAATTAAAAAAAAAACTAAAACGTGAGCTCTGTCTAACGGAATGTAATCCGTTCGGCGGATGTACACAAGTTTTTGACTCCACAGGGTATGAATGTGACAATTTTTGGAGCTCCAAAAAGATAGTATAGTACCTGACAGGGCTGTAGCCTTTGCATCTGCTGGAGTGGGCAACACATGGGTATTGTGTTTCGGGATATTAGCAGTCCGCATTTCTCTAATTCGGTCAGCAATGTCAAACTTCTCAGCATATATCGGAGCAGAATAACTGCCGGCTTGACGCCGTTGACTAATCATATGATCCGATTGGTTGTTGTTGTTACTGTTTATCTCCCCCTCAGCATCTTGGGTCTTCGATGTTTGTGCACTTGGAGCACCCGGCTGATCCAGCTGCAAATGAAACAGGACATTTTTAATAACTTGAGTAGAACAAACTAAAAAAAGGAAAACAGATATCCAACCTATAGCTAATGATAAAAAAAATGCAAATAGCCTAAGTTAGCAACTCACCTCCATTGAGTTCCTCGTCGTGTAAGCGATATCCAGATCCCGCTCCTTTTGTCTATAGTCAAAACTTAATTCTCCATAATCATTAGATTCGATGCTGTTCTCATCATCATTGCTTTTTTCTCCATTCAGCTCACAATCAATGTGTTGCTTCTCTGCAACATTTTTAATGTGTGGTTCAACTGCTTCGAGAGATTGAAGTCCTTTCCGAAAAAAATTTAACTGTGCTACATGGTGACGTGCTGCTTGAGTTAATAGACTCCGGCTTTGCCCTTGCTTTAATGATTCTACACGAAAAATGCACAGCCTTGCCACATCATCGTATTCTTCACAAACAACTTGCAATTGCTGCGATGTGAAAGTCTCCCCTTTTCCTTGTTTCGACCTTCCCTTTTCTCTAAATTGTCCAGCCATGTAGTCAAACATCTCTCTGTAAATCATGCGTGCCATCAATAAAACGGAAGATGAGAAAGAATATCAAGTTAAAATTATCATATATATATATATACCTTTTCTCATCGCATTGCAACTTCATCTCCTGCACCAGTGAAGAAATAGATCATCACCAAGAATGGACGAATCATGCATAATCCAAAACTAGAAAAAGTCACCATGATCACAAGAACATCTTTGCATGCTACTTAAATTAAAATTTTAAAAAAAGGTTCAAATAGAGGTCTTCATTTAAAATAATCAGTACACTAGTGATTTATGTACAGACCTCCACTTTTCGTAGCTCGCTAAGAAGAGACTCCGATGGATTTGTAATTGTCATGATAATATGGGACCGCTGTAAGTTAAGAACAGCAAGTTATGATCGAGTTATATAGTATATCTGTTAAATAATTAAGACTGAAATGGCAATGAACACTAACGTAGCTATCGACTAGCTTCTGAAGTTCAAGCTGTAATTTTCCCAACATGGATAATGCTCCTTCTGCATAATCACAAAAAAGTATGGGGTTAACACCACCAAGAATTTATATATATATATATTGTGTGTGTGTGTGTGTGTGAGTGAAAATTTATGGAACAATAAAAGTCAACTATACTGATCTATGAGAAAATTAGAAACATAATTGCAATGTGACCATTTCATATCGGTGCTAGAGAATAACTAAAGTAGCTTCTCGAAGTAGAATAAATTGGCTCACTTACTGCTTTCTCCATTATCATGCATTGCAGTTTTCTCCAGTAGACAATTCCCCATTTCCAGCAATGCCTCCGAAAACTCTGAAAATAAAATATATATTCTTGAGACAAAAAGTATAGCAATCGGCAGCTCTAGTGTTGAGATTTTATTTTCCAAAATGAAATTTCACATTTTGAAATTTAATTTCAAAAATTACATCAAATCAAACAAATACCATAAGCACTATTTGCTGTAGCCGCAGCAGCTGAAAGTAAGCTATCGTAGCATGTTCTCATGTCTTTCATATCCTGCAGACAAAATGCAGCAAATTAGCCATTGTCATATTGCAAGTAGCAAAACGATACAAAATATATTAGGCAAATGATTCCTAGCTACCAATCAGTAATTTAACCTGAGAAAAAAATAAGATCACACAAACCTAAAATTGGGTGCCCAAATTAGGAACTCATGCAACTTTGAATTTACACAATTAGGAATCAAAATTCACCTAAAACTACTATTTAGGTACAATTCAGATACCACCCTACTTAATGGTGCATCAAATCAATACACCATACTCAGTCAAAAATTCAACCTTGAACCTCAAATTCCAAACACTCTGTAAAAAATAAATTGAGATTGCACTAGAACTAAAGCAAACGTCAAAACCAGCATTTAATCGTAATTAAAAAAAAAAGAGTTTAATAAATAAGATTCACCTTTGCTGCTTGAGTTAACCCATCAGTATGCACCGAAAATTTCTGATCCCATTTTCCCTTCGGCCCGCTCTTATGCAGCCCGATATTTCTCAGTTTCTCCAGAGGCGATTTCATATCTCAGCTAAACTCCCAAATCTCTCTCTTCTCAGGCTTTGGGGGGAAATCTGAGGATTTAATTAAATCAAAATCAAAGAGGCAGGGCCAATTTCTTTTACGAATTCAAACAATCCAGAAGAAAAAAAGTTAGGCAAGATGAAAATGAGAAAATAATAATAATAAAAGTAAAGAGAGAAAATTCTAACGTTGAGCGCCGAAATTGGAAAGGCAAGTGTGGTGTTATAGTGACGGGCTTCTCATATCCAATGTACAGTTAGGTAATTTCGTCATGGTCAGACTGAAACCTCGTCTCCTGGGCCCTTTCCTCCAATCCCGTCCAGTGTGAACTAAAGTCGCTTAAGGAAAAATAATTTATTTTATACTACAAAAAGTGTTATGCATTCACTCCTGGCACCGCTAATTATAGCTAAAAGTTCAACAAATTTTCAAAGTGTGTTGAACCGGACCGCGTGCGAGAAGGGCTCGTTATGGTGCATACGATGTATATTAGTTATTGGATCCAACTCTGATTAATACGTGGGAGTAGTTTGACAGTTTTGCCCTCCAAAGGCTTAACCTAATAAAAGAAGATTAGTCAAACTTAATTCTCGTTTGCACTTCTTTTCTTTGCTTTTGAATAATAAGTGCTGAATTGAATCATATTTTTAATCATATGTGGTGAGTGTTTTGACTTTGATATGTAATGATCAAAGAAAAGATGCGTAACCACTTGGTGATGTTTCTATATATTGGATGGATTTGTATAAAAAAAAATTTATTATGAATATTTGTATGAGATAATTGATTTGCTCAGTAAAATGTAGTAGAAAATTTTCAATTGTTGTACAAAGCGTGTCGAAATAAATTTATATTTGTAGCTTCAAATTATACATGTATATTTAATCAATAATTTCATTGATTCAGCATGACACCCTTTAACCCCTTCAACCAATAATAGTATCCATAAGACTTGCAAAATTGTAAATAAAAATATGTTTTCAAGTGTAAACAATGGAGAGAAATGGAGAGCAGAAAAAGACAAAATTAAAGAGTTTTTTTTTTTCTTTTCTTTTTAGAGAGAATATTTTATTTTTTCAGGGCTCGGTCCAGTGCTAATTTGGACCAGCAAATTGGGTTAATGATTGTTTAATAGCTACGCCTTACCATTACCCTAGAAATTCTGAATTCAAAGAACATGTGAATAGATTTGAAAATGCGAGTTTGACATGGAATTAAGACTATTTAATTGGTATATGATGCAAGTTTCCAAAAACTGATAATATTAATTACCGTACAATTTCATATTACTAATTTAGTTCGTGACATTTTTATATTTAAAAAATTCATACACTGATATGTTTTGGAATAGATATTTTTTTAAGAAAAATCAATAATTAGCACTTGACATGAGTTTTAATAGAGACCGATTGAGTTGATACTTAATACATCATTTAATCATTTTAAACTTATAACTGAAATGTGAGGTTTTGAAAATAAAGTGATTGTGTAATTAAATATTATAAACATTACAGCCTTAAGAACAGATGCTTTCGTAAAACACGTGGTCAAGTAAGCACTACCAAATTTACCGATCTTTTTCACCCTTTTTCTACTTAAAAACCAATCAAAAACCAAAACCTAACAAGAAATTGGGAGGGACAATTAAATTAGAAGAGGAAATTAAATAGTCAACAGTCAAAGATTGCAAATAGAAGAGAATATTAAAGGTGGTAGAGTGCAATGGATTGGCGAGTTGAGTTTTGATATTTGACCAACAAAGGGGTGGATCACAAGTTTGTATATCCAATTCTTTTCTCGATCGTCCACATTTTACATGATCGGACTGTTGACAAAACTAATTCCTTTATTTTTATTTTTATTTTTTTGGTCTTTTCCTTTAATTAAAACGGATATCTTATAAATAATTTAAAAAAATTGGTTGTAAAATAGTAGTATCGTAAAATGAAAAACATAAGTAGAAGATATAACGGAGAGACAATGGGGACGGTAGAAATTAGGGTTCTCTTATTCACCAAAAACTCCCTTTTATATAGGGTATCAATTACATGTTTTCATAATATATAAAGATAACAAATACCTAAATTATCCTACATCAGTTACTTATTGACGAATGCACACTAATTGTGTTTTTCCTTCAACACTCCTCCTTGTGCCAAGTCAAATGGTAATATGGTGTTTCATTGTTGCCTCGTTAAAACCTTGTCAAGTAACAAAACTCAATGGGAAAAATAAAGTTTGGTTTAAGGAAAAAGAGTGCAACACACCCATATTAAGACTCACCCCAAAGTCTACACCTTGCATCTATCAAGAGAACTCTCCACTTCCTCAATTTACTTTATTCTTGAGAAAGTGCATAGTTGTTGGTTGTAGAAGAATTGTGGTGATATTACTCGTATTATCACATTTTCTTTAGTGATAGAGTTCAAGCCACTATTATCAGATATAGAATGATCATAATTTATCATTTATAATCACGAACTACTACATGTATGATAATAATCTCTTTACATGGATCGAATGAGTAAGCAACATCAACGATACTATTTGGTGTTTCACAATAGGAAGTAAACTCAACATTTCTTTTAGGGGTTACAAGACCATTTGTAGTCCCAATTATATTTATCAATGACAAAAATAAACTCGCGTCAATGGTTTCTTTAAGGTATCAAAATACATTTTGATTTCATTCCAGTGACATTGTGCTTTCTTGAGTTAAGTCAAGATAACAATTTTGAGAAATTAATATTTGGTCAAGTGTATTAGTAATGGTACAATAATACGCATATTGTACATAGGTAGAGAATTTCAGCTCCCAACAGGTCTTCGTCATTCCACTAACGAAATTGATATTTCCTTATATCTTCACTTTGACCAATCATAAGAGTGCTAGCATATTACACTTATCCCTATTTAATTGTCTGATCATCTTTTGGATATGTGCAAACTGTAGAATTTAATATTTCACAAACTCGGATTTTAGTTTAAAACCTTAACAAGACCGAGTTCTCCCATGATATTATCTCAAATTAAAATCTCAAATAACTAGCGATATCTCTTATTTCATTAAGAGTAGATATTATGTTCCTTTCATCGACATATACAACTATAATCGCAAATTTAAAATTTATTTTCTTTATAAATACACAATGGCATGAATTATCTTTTCTCAATCAAGTAGTCACTTAGACGGTTATACCACATCCGTCTGGATTATTTCAATCCATAAAGTGAGCGTTTTAATTTAATTGCAAATGCACTCCGTGGCTTAGAGTCACTTGCCTTGGCAAGGAAAGGCCACCAAGCACTTTCGTATATATCTCTAAATCATGATCCGCATAGAGATATGATGTAACCACAAGTATAAGTTGCATTCTCAATTCTTTGGAATTATAACATATATTATGGGAGAGTACATATCCCCATAATCAATTCCAGGGCGTATTGAGAAACTTTGTGCTTCAAGTATAGATTTGCATCTCATGGCTTTATTTTTCTCATTGCGCTTTCTGATAAAACTTTGTTTATGTCCTACAGGCTTTACACTTGGTGAGGTTAGCACTACCAGACCAAACACCTGTATTGTTGTCAGTGAATTTAGTTCTAACTGGATTGATTATTTAGAATTAGGTCAATTTGCTCAATATTGACATTTTAATAGAGCGCGGTTCAATACTATCATCAATGTGTGTGGAAGATCTTTCCATCAACTCATATAAACTCACATTGTAAAATGAGATTTCTTTATTCTCTGAAATCATATTAAACATTGGAGCGTCCTCCAGTATTGATTCATTGACATAAATATAATTAGAGATAATCTCATGAGAGTCATTATATTCATTGATAATCAATTAAAGTGTTGTCATACATGCCCTCTTATTCCTTGGGCGAGTATTGATCGAACCAAGTGACCTCCCTTTGTTCCTTTTGGGAGTCACGACCTCAACCACACCTCCACTAAGTATGGTTACAATGTCTTAATTTTCGACATTGTGCCTTTATGGGGACTTAACCTTGCAGACACATTTGCAGCTTGTATATATATGATCTCGTCAATTTAGAAATTGAGTCTTCTATACTTTGAGGATCAATTGTTCACTTTACTTTTCTTTCACGTTACATTGTGAAATGTGTGGATCATAATGAGACATGGTATGAAACTATTCCTGTCGTTCCATTAGAAAATACTTTTTCTTATCCCCCCTAACGACGGGAAGACTGTCTCATTAAAGTGACAAATTCGCTAATTTAGTGATAAAGAGATCGTCTATCAAAGGTTTCAAATAGCGGATGACTGTTAGAGATTCATATCCAACATAAATACTTAATCGTCTTTAGAAACACATATGAATGCGCTGTAGGGGCGCAATAGGCACATATACTGCGTAATCAAATATGCTTAGATATGAAATATCAGTCTTATATCCAGTTAGCAACTGGTACGCAAAATATCTGGTTAGCAGGGGTTCATAAACGAATAAGTAAGAGTTGCGTGCAATATTGCATAACCCTGTGCAGAGACAAAAATATGAATGCGCATAAATATTATCTTAGTCACCATCTATATTCCTTTCGACGGTTTCTTCTTTGAAACCTCATTATATATGCACATTAGGGTACAAGATGCATTACATCGATCTTGATTAAAATGCAATAGACATCGAATACTTTTGATGTAAACTATCTAGCATTATGAGTTTGGGTGCTCTATAAGGGTGGAGAGTTCTCAATCATACTAAATGTGCTAGAAATTTTGCAAATACAATATTTTTATGGACAATATGTGCCGAAATATTGACCAAAATTATAAAACACTTGAATGATCCGCATTTAGAATGGTTATGTCCACATGTATCACCAATTATCAATTATAAGAATGGAATATTATACTTTGTATCTTTAGCATATGCAGGTCTCAATCATACAATTTTGCTAATGCACAATTTTTGAAATAATGAGTGATGTATCTTTGAGATATGAATGTATGCAGTGCTTCTAGTACTTTAGAATGCACTAGTTGTAATTGAACAACATTAATTCGATACTATACTTTGCATCAAAGTTCTATCTCAGTTTGTGTTCCACTCAAAATGAAAGAAGTCCATGTTAATTTCTTATACTATGCACCATCATATCACGACGACCAAAGAATCAATGTCAGTCGTGTCAAAACTTGAATGAGTCAGTATCCAAAAGTTCTTTGTTGGTCATATCTTATGATTCAATAATCAAAAAGTAGTAAAGTAAAATTACTAAATTGACTCTAAAACGTGCTTTCTTCCACATAAATTAAAGGTATAGTTCCATTCTCATAATGTATTTATTAATGATAATCATCAACATGAATATCATCAAACTTAACAAGGTTCGTTTCGCTCTTGGTCCATACTGAGATTTTGTGACTTCAATCAATGTGTTAATAGGCATCAATATTTTGTCACATATAAACATCAATTCAGTGAATAACTGTTTATTCGTTGATAAATTCTCACATTCTTCAGAGATATTTGAACGAAATACTTATCATTCTACTATTTTAGATTATTTACTAGATATATTACATTATATCTTAATAGTATACTCCTGAATCTTGTATGTGAATGTGTGGTGAGTAAAATCAATTCATTCAATGCTTTAGAATAAAATCCAAATTTTACCAATAGGCCAAAAATAATTAAACCAGGCCACATCACATAAATATAACTCAAAATAAACTTTAAGGCCAAGTACAATAGTCAAATATGAATGATTGATTATACTTTCACAAGTTCTTTGTAAAGTAAGAAACAAACAAATTTCATCAATCAAAATAGAGGATATCCATTGACTAAGCAATGTTATTTTGAGAACCTCCATGACTTCTAACACGACCAATAAATATCACAAACTCTTACATATCTTACCTTGTGGTTCATTCTTCCCACATAGGTAGGGATCAACATGTCTCTTCGCCTTTACTTTGAGGTTATTTCCACTATTCATATCGATCCTAGTTAGCCTCAAGAAATTTTCTTATCCAAAGGTCTAACATTGGTATTATAAAAAATAATGTCATACCTCTTAATGACTTACTATCATAATTAATATTATACAAGTGCATCAGTATGTTTGATCAAGTGGGAAAAAAAAAGTGAGATCGTATCTCTCAACTATTTATTGTCATTTTAAGTGACTTTTTTTTGACATATGGTAAGACTTATTTTTAGTTGCAATATATCAAAGTCATTGACCCTTTTTAGCAAGCAAACACATTTTTTTTTCACTAAATTCGTTGGCTTGGCATTAGTATTTCATAAAATTCCCAAAATACTCATTTGGAGCACATCCCGAAGCTCATTGAAATTTTGTAACTTCCAACATAAGATTGGGGTCAACATGAATTCCCAAGTTCATTAGATAATTGACTTTGGTTTAGTTTGACAACTCTTTGTCAGTTAGGGGTTGGTGGATGATATTATTGTGAAATTGTTGTTCTTCTAGTCTCCACAACAAACCAATAATGGTAGTACTCAATTGCTTTTGAGTATATTAAATTGTATTTAGATTGAGTTAGTTCAATCAATTTCTTTAGATAATGAATTTGAAGTATGTCATAATCTTTCTTTGATATCATGTGAATATACTTGATCGAAGATTTCTCGACGCTCTAGAAATCGTCTCCGCAATAGTACGGAGTCGACTGTAGATGCGGTGAGTTGTCCTGAGTCGTGTCTCTCGAGGATGGATGTGATCGGTCGTCGGTTTTCTTATTCATTCTTATCGTCGGTTCGATTAGGCTAATTTAACCCTAAAAAGCGATAGTCATTGTTCGGTTTTTATAACTAAGATGTAAATTGAAACTTAAGATTTAAAAACATTAAAACATTTAAAGGAAATTAAAGCTTATATTAAAAACGATCAATTTAAATTAATTAACTTATTAAAACTTAATAATTTTAAATTAGGGAAATGGAGGGAAAATCAAAGTCAACTTATTTGAATAACTCAACATAAATACTTAGCATTAATTAAAGGTTTAAAAGGAAGATCTTAACAACTTTTACAACTTAGAAATTGATTTCAACTTAATAACTTAAAAGCATAAGTTCATAAGCTAGAAAGCTATAAAATGAAATTGAAAGTTTGACGATCAAAAGAAACACTAAACTAATGATCCATAATACAATACAATATTAAAAAGGAATAACATGAAAATAAGACTAGATTATAGAAAGATATTACCAAATGTATGTGATTACAAAAAGCTTGAAGGAGGAAAGCTTGAAAGCTGGCTGGTTCTTCACAAAAGATAGCTTAAAATAAAGCTTGAACATTACACAACTAAGATCTAAGCTTGATTAATCCATAACTAATTACTAGAAATTTTAGAAATTAAAATAAGTAAAATATGAAAAGTAGTGAAAAAGCTGGTTTGGGGGAGCTCCCTTGGGGAAGAAAGGTCCCTGATGCAAGTTGCCATTTGAAAAGACGTCTGATTGCTTAAATCTTCAAAATTGCTGCTTTTCAGTCGATCGACTGAAAAAAAGCAGTCGATCGACTGCGATGTCAAAAACGGCCTGAAGCCCTGTAATTTGGTCGATCTCCGGAGGGCCCAGTCGATCGACAGCAGTCGATCGGCCAAGTAGGCAGTCGATCGACTGCCATGTCAAAAACTTCAAAACTCGCTGGAATCCAGTCGATTTTAGCCGGACCAGTCGATCGACTTAAAGGTCAGTCGATCGACTGAACATTCAGTCGGTCGACTGGATTCCAGCGCCCGGCTCGATTTCTCGTTCTTTTCGCGTCCGCCGGTTTGTCGAACCTCGTCCGCTGCGCTTCCTTGCTTTGTCCGTCCATTCCCGAGTCGAGTATCAACGATCCCAAATGAGCGTGGGCCCCGCTTGGACGTCCTACGGCCAAGAAAAATGAAAACGTGAAAAACTACGAAAATTAATAACAAAACGTACAAAAACTAAGAAAATCTAGAAATACGAAAAACGGCCAACCCGACTCCTAAATCACCAAAAAGCAAGCGAAAAACACGCAACGTGAAACAAAAACGATAATGAAAATATGTACAAAAAGATGCAAATCAATACTTTATCACAAGACTTATTTACACAATTTTTTATCGTTCATGAACTCTCATTATAATGAAAATATTCAACTATATAATCAATGATACATACATTGAAAGTAGCTTATAAAATCAACTTGAAGAGAATCACCAACATACATGAATCTATCAATTCATCGAAATTCATGAAAGTAGCTTATAAAATCAACTTGAAGAGAATCACCAACATACATGAATCTATCAATTCATCGAAATTCATGATCAACATACATGAAATCTATCAATTCGTCGAAATTCATGATTAACTAAACATATTGGAAAAATCATGATCAATCTCTCATCTAATCGTGTAAATAACTTTATTTACGATTTCTTAGAAATCATCTAAAAGCATAAGTAATAATATATTATGTAATCTATGAATATCATTAAAGTATTGCAAAATTTCATGTTTGTCAATATTACACATAACATCACATGCATATAATCATAGGTAATATATATACATATACATGCACAATAATACATACCATGCCATATATATTGCCAAATACTTATTAGTTGCATTTAATAAATAATAGGGTAATTCGAGTTACCGTGGAGGAAAGTCATGATTCTTTCCTAATTTTGTTTTTAGGTTATGCATTATACAAAGATTCAAATCCGATCTCCACCGTACAAATTCAACCTCTACATGTTTTGAATAATATATCCAAAATTCAGTTTCATCCAACGGTTAGATTGTGCGTAATTGAATCTTTAAAATAAGCTTGTCAGATAGTTCCGAGAAACAGGATCAGCTCTGTTCAGAATTCATTATCGGATTCTTCAGACTTCATATTCGATTCTCCACCGTTCATAATGAACTTGTGTATGTTTGGAATAACATATCCAAAATTTGGCTTGATCCAACGAACAGATATATTGATCTGTTTCTCCAGGTTCGATTATTAGAAATCTTGTTTTGAAGAACGCTGCACAAAAAATTTCGAAAACAAAATCTATTTTGTTCGAGATTATATATATATTTTCTCGTATCTACGAATCCGATCTCCACCGTTCAGAACATAATTCAAAAGGATTTGAAGGTGCTATAAACCTTGTAACACAATCCAACGGTTAAAACGTGAGAAAATGATTTTTCAAACTTACAACGTAGTTAGAATCTTGACCTACGAAAATTGTGTATAGGGTATGGTGGAGGCTTATTTGTCAATCACTCTCATAGGTTAGAGTTTCGTGCTGATAACGTGTAAAAGGAAAAACATAAGGAGAACATACAAAAGACAGACGAATGGGACGGTAGAAATTAGGGTTCTCTTATTCATCAAAGACTCCCTTTATATTGGGTATCAATTACATGTTTCCATAATACATAAAGATAACAAATACCTAAATTGTCTTACATCAGTTACTTATTGACGAAGGCACACTAATTGTGTTTTTCCTTCAACAAGTATCTAATTATTATTTTTTTCAAAAGTTTCAAAACACATCGAATATACTTGCTTCAAATAAAATAGAGAAAACAAGTGATGGTGACGAGAATACAATTGTGTTTATATAGTTGTACGATCCATTGCCGAAGCCGAAATCATTCCGACGGATATAATGAGTTCTTATTGTTGGCAATTAAATAGTGATTCAATAGTTATTTTTAAATGGACTTGGCATTGTTATTTATTTCAATATAAATACTTAGTAGGGCTTATTTATTTATTTTTGTTGGTTTACTAGCAATAGTGTTTTAGTAGTGCTTTAAGACCTTTAATTCATTGTCGCCAGAGTGGTTCATTTTTGATAAATAAATAAAAAAAGAAAAACGAGGGTGTTCTCTCAATTTCCCTTCGTGTTACGCTTTCGTTACGTCAAAAAAAACCATATACATTGCAATATCGTCAAATCAAGTTTGTTAAATTAACCTTTGTTGAGATTTTTGGTTATCAAGGGAATGTTTGCAAAATAAATTTATAACTATGAATGTCAATTTTGCATTATGAATAATAATCTATTAGTCTCTAGAAGTATGGGAAAAAATGTTTCAGATTTTATAGTTTCTATTTTCATTTGACTTTCACACACTCTTAAAAAGTCATTCAATCTTTAGTCGTGTACCTTCATCATGCGTGTAAACTCTTCTTGTGAATCTTAAAATTATAGTCTTGTTAAAGTCAAATTGTATAGCCAATCGAGTTCCCATAGTCTTGGCACGCGTTTCTTACCTAGTTAACTTATAAGTCAAATTTACATTAATACAGAAACTCTTTCATATATTCAAATTTACATTAATACAAAAACTCTTTCATATATTGTAATCAAACTTTTCACGTCTTTCTAACACATCTGAATAGAAAATAATATTATTATTTGTGTGCACAACATTAAACTGTAGGATAATTCAAATGGTCAGTTATAGGTGAATCGAACTTTTTACACTTACCTTTTTATTAAAATAAAAGTTCGTCCGCAAGAGAACTGAGCAATTGTAAGTGGTAAGTTTGACTCGAGTCGAATCTCTCGAGGAAGGATAATTGGAAGCAGTTCTCGTGTTTGATTCACGAATAAAAAAAATAAGGAAAACGCTATTCTAAACATGCGATCATATTTCGGTTTGTAAAGTTATAATATATAAGAAAATGATTTAAATGACAAGAAATTAAATCAAAAACTTTGAAAAGAATAATAAAATGGGGGTTTAGGGCTCTAGAATCGTCTCCACAATCAATTGACACTTTATCGAACACTTAAGCTACGAGTTGGGGTTGTCAATCCTAACTTGTAGATTAAACACCCAACAATGCCAATTGATGGTTCTAAACTCATCTAGGCACTAGACCCATAAGTTTTAACCAACAATCATCAACAAATCCAATAACAAAAACTCAAAACAACCATGAACACAAGGAACGATGAAATATCAAGAACAATAAATATTATCATAAGAATTTCTGAGAATTAAACACTTAAAATCATGATATATTGTTATAAAACTGACTACCAAAATAAGAACGTCATAATCCAAACACAATTTTGGAATAATTAAATGAAGAAATGAAAGCTTACTAAAAAAAATGGAGGGTTTCAATGTTATAACAAGGAATTAAACGAGTTAAGACTAAACTCTCATCGATAATCGAGTAATGCCTAAAGATCTATATTTTATTTAAACTAAAAGGCTGAAATTATTAATGAAGAGAATGGAGAGAACTTGGGTTGTCAAACCCTAAGGGGTTCAAAAAAGCTTTATTTCTAAAAAATAAATGTTATATTTATAAGGGTGAAATGAGGGCAATAAAGTCATTTTGCCCAAAATGGCCAAAATTGGCCTGACCATCGATACTGGAAAATAGCCTCGTCGATGGCATATCGATTAGGCTCGACGGCACGTCGATTGAGCGTCAATACACGCGTCTATCGATGGTTTTGCTTCTCGAGTGCGAGTCGTGTTTTCGTCAAATCGAGCCAGTTGTGTTCCTCGAGAACGCTCCTAGACTTGATCGACTGTCCTAAAACAAAGAAAAGAAAAACAACATAAAAAAATACAAAAAAGTAAATGAGAAATATGAAATGTATTAAAAAGACGACAAAAGTTACGAAAATATAAAATAAATAAAATGGGACAAAATACAACTAAAACCCGACTAAAACACACACGACAAGGCACAAAAACATACAAAAATCACACACAAATATGTACAAATTGATCAAATATACTATTTTTGTTCCAATGTGTGGTTGATTTCATATAAATTAAAAATGAGTAGTTGATATAGTTAACTCATTAATTTAGCTATTGTATTTCAATTATATTGTTTCTCAATTTTATTAATGTTAATTAATTTTTCTAAAAATCAGTGTTAAAATTAATATATTTTGAAATAATAAGAGTTTGCATTGTAATCATCAATTTTCCATTTACCATACAAAACTAGTAGCTCAAGAATATTAATTAAAGGTGGTGTGTAGATGAAAATTTAATGATATGTTAAATATGGTAACTGTACTATTTTAGTGACATAGAGATGAAAATTAATATAGAATACCGGACTATATTTATGGGACATAGAGAGTACTAAATTACTAAGTCATGACTCATCAACACATGAAATTTGACCTTCCATCTCCTATGTTTTTCTCTTTGCTGGGCCAACCCTGAACTTTTAGGACCCAAGCCATAAAAAGGGGAAAAAGACTCTTATATTACGACTGAATTTATTTATGATGGTAAACACATTTGTATCATTCGGTGTAAACAAAAAACAAATATACCTTCAAAAACTTTCAATAATCCAAATCTACTCTTTAAATATGAAATAGCAGTTCTACTGCAACAATGAAATAATTAACCCTAAAAGTCTCTTTACGAGGCATGAAATCTTTTCATGAAGGAAAGCAGGATCAATTTTAATATTGGATACAATTACATGGCTCATTGAAAACCATTCTCCCTATATTTTTCAAAATAAGAAATCAAAATTTCCAAAATACTAATTGTAGCATCAATTTGCATATGTTCATATTACAATTTCTTTATAATCAAGTTAATTTAATTGATAATATGACGTTATATAGTCATGCACAATAATTCTTTTTTAAATACTCCTTTTAATTTTGAGAAAAATTGGGTCATTCATTCCACAAAATTAATTCATATATTTATCGTTTGTGATCTATTGTTTTAAGTCTTATGACCACTTCAAATCGAGTTTGACGAATATTGTTAGTATTGTAATAGTTTAATAATTATTAAACTTTTTATTGATTTTTTTAAGAAGGGTCATAATCGCACAAAAATACGGTGTCATTTGGGATTATTATATTTGAACTTTTTAAGTGTATTTGTAGCATAAAAAATTTGGGCTGCTAATATCAATTAAACAAGCAGTTGAAAAATTAAAAAACTAATAAATAATTATTAATTTAAAATTATCTAAGAAAGTACATGTTAAAAAGTATAGGTGGACAGTTGAATTTTAAGTGTTTTTTTTTTTTTTTTTTTTTTTTTTTTTGTATGTGTGTGTTAAAGAAGCTAAAAAATGAGGCTACACAAATAATTTAAATGAGTAGAACTTTATATACTTATTTATAAAGTTATATAAAAGACGAAGACTCTAAATCTAATTAAAATATATGAACTCATTTTTTGATATTTTAATTAAATATTAATATTTGTAAATTTGGTTGAAAACTTTATTACATTTATTATTATTATTATTATTATTATTATTATTATTATTATTATTTGTTTTGTTCACTTTTAATTCTCAATATGTGATTAACACATTTCGTGGAACGCACGCGTGTAAATATAGTAGGGCCTTAAATTTTTGATTTGTTATATACAATTCATTAAATCAATTGACCAATACTAATTATATTCATGCAATTTATACATCACGATCCGTGTATCATACAAATACATTACTAGTAAATAAATAAATTGCGGTTGTACATGATGTGAAAAAGATATATGAGAATAATAATACAAGACTATGTTTACTTATACCTAAAGACATGGACAAATATATAAGGTACAAAATCTCCTAATACAATATTTCCCAATAAACCCCCTCAAGTTGGAGCATGCAGATTACAAATGCCCAACTTGTGCAGAAAAAACTCAAATTGTCGTCCGCCAATGTCTTCTAAAGATATCCGCCAATTGCCCATTGGTCGGAACATAAGACGGGGAATAAACCCATCAAGAACAGAGTCACGCAAAAAATGATAATCAACCTCAATATGTTTCGTGTGCTAATGGAAAACCGGATTTTACGCGAGATGCAACGCATATTGGCTATCACAAAACAAGTCAATCGCACACGGACACCCAGACTCTGAAGCAGTCCCTTGAGCAATTTAAGCTCACATGTTACCACTGCTACGATATTCGGCTTTAGCTGATGATCTAGATACCGTCACTTGCTTCTTTGTCTTCTAAGAAATAGGAGAATATCCAAGAAAAGCCAACCAACCAGATAAAGACTGAAGTGTGAGAGGACACCTCGCCCAATCCTAATCACACCACCCGTGTAACCGTAAATCACAATCAGAATGAAGAAAAATACCTTGTCCGAGATAACCCTTCAAAACGCCGCATCCCAATGGTCACGCCGCAGAGCATGTAAAAACTGAGATAATATATGAATTGAATAAGCCAAATCTGGCCTCGTAAAGGCCAAATAGATCAATCTACTGACAAGGCATTGATAAACCTCCCCATCCTTCAATAAGGGACTAGTCGAGCGTGCCAAGTGATGGTGTTGGTCCATCGAAAAACTCATTGGTTTCGCCCCAAACGACCCAGCCTCAAAAATGATAATCAGGACATATTTTATTGGCACAAAAAAATACAATCCGGACTTCGAGCCACTTCGACGCCAAGAAAATACTTCAACATCCCAAGATCCTTCATATCACGCACTCAAATAATTCTTAAAAGTAGTAAGAGCAGCAGAATTATTCCCTGAAATAATCAAATCATCAACATAAATAAGAACATTAAGTTGTACTTCACCCCGATAAAGAGAAAACAATGAATAATCAGAGTATGATTGGCAAAAGCCATACTCATTCAAAGATATGCCAACTTTGCAAATAAACACCGTAGTGCCTATTTGAGCCAATAGAATGATTTTTGAAGTTTACACACTTGATCAGGGTATGTAGTGCGAAAGCCAGGTGGCAATTTCATATACACTTTTTCGGTAAGATCTCCGTGCGAAAAAGCATTGTGAACATCCATCTTATGTAATTCCCAATTCTTTGCAGCAGCTATGGCTATAAAAGTATGAACTGTAACCATTTTTGCAACCAAGGCAAAAGTATTAGTATAATCAATACCTACAACCTGATGATTGCCAAAAGCCACCTTACCAGCTTTATACCGCTCAGTGCTCCCATCGGAGTTATATTTTATATTATACAACCACTGGCTCCCAAGAGCACGTTCTCCGGCGGAAGAGAAGCCATGGTCCAAGTACCACTAACTTCCAGATCTTGTATCTCTTTTTGCATAGCCTCGCGCCAATCGCATTCTGAACCGCCTCTATAAAGGAAGTCGGTTCTGTGCCTGCAGAAACAACTACAAGAAAATCCTTGTGGCCCATGGCAAATCGATCACAATTCAGAAATTGCGCTATAGGATAAGGGGTGCCTGAAGAATGATGGGACGTCGATGAACTTTGAGAGGTAGGAGAAGGACTCAACTTTCGTATTGTATTAGTTACAAAATCACGGAGCTTCACAGACGGAACCTTAGCACACCTGCCATGCCCCAACTCACCATCACCATCACCAGGCACAACTACCTCTACCTCTACATCCATTACCTCATCCACGACCACTATATCAGGGGCGACTACAACCGTATTATCACCTCCCAAAGCCTCGTCTGCCGCATTGGCATGAGGAAGAACACCACCAGGATCAGTATGATTATCCACTTCATAATCATACACCAAATCATCATCAGGAGAAACCAGGGGCACAAGAACAGAAGGATCCGTAGATGTGGGAGAAACATCATATGTTTATGGATACTCATTTTCATAAACTTTGACATCTCGAGAAATAAAAAACTCACAAGTGGAAAGGTCGTATAACTTCCACCCCTTTTTGCCATGAGGATAACCCACAAAAATACACTTTCGGCCTCAACTGGCAAATTTATCAGTCTTAACCTTTTGATCATGAGCAAAGCACAAACAACCAAAAACATGCAATTCGCCATACAAAGGAGATGCACCAATAAGAATCTCATATGGAGATTTAAAATTAAGAATAGTAGAGGAGGTTCTATTTATAAAATAGCTAGCAGTCAAATACATTCACCCCAAATATCAATTGGAGAATCACCCTGAAAACGCAAAGCTCGAGCCACGTTTAAAATACGAAGATGTTTTCGTTCAACTCGGCCATTTTGTTATGGAGTACCAATATAAGATGTCTGAAATAATATACCATTGTGAGGAAAATACTCATGCATGCAATTAAATGCAGTGTCATTGTCATTGTGCACAATATAAACTTGAGATTGAAATTGCCTCTCAATCATAGCAAGAAAAGATTGTAAACTTCAGTCTTATCAATCAACAAAAACACCCAAACAGCACGGGAAAAATCATCCATAATAGTCAAAGAATATTTAGCTCCATAAGAATAGGGTGTGTGATACGGCCCCCACAAATCACAATGTGTCAAATTAAAAATTGCAACAGCTATAGAGTCGCTAAGAGGAAAAACATCTCGAGTCTACTTCGCCTGATGGCATACATCATATGCCTTATTCACCAAATTACTAGGACCACGAATAATCGAAAGGGACTTTACTACTTGATTAGAAGGGTGCCGCTTAGTCAGATATCATGAGGAGTCAACCCTGTCACCGTAAAGCTCGAGTCTTTGATACAATACAAAAGTAGTCGAGTCCATCCCGTCATTCACCGACGCCAATCAGGGTCCTCAAACTGTGGTCCTGTATAACGCACAAATCTTTGGTGAATTATACAACATAATTTATATCATCAATAAGATGGGTCACAAAAATTAAATTATAATTTAATTGAGGGACAAACAAAATATTTTTAATAACTATGCCCAGGTCGTGATGCACGCTACCGCACTGCGAGGCACTTGTTGTTCGCCCATCCGACAACCCAATCGGACATGCCTCCATGTCCTTGACATCCGATAGTACACCTAAATTTCCAGTGACATGGTTTGAAGCACCTGTATCAATGACCCAAGGAAACATATACTTACCCACCATACAATCCTCTGGAGTGTTGACGGATGAATTACCAAGCATGTTCAAATGTTGTAGCTATTGATTCGAAGTCAGCGACGGGACACCCCTGACACCATCACTTGTTGTGTGTGGACTGATCTAAGCCATTGCCCCATGACCAGCCACCACACGCACTTAAGTCCCACGTCCACGTCCACCGTCATGGCCGCCTCGGCTCGTCCCACGGCCACCACGCGTCCTGTCACCCCACTAATTTGGAAAACCATGCTTTTCAAAACAAGAAGCCTCCACATGTCCAGTCTACTTGCAAAAACCGCATATATGGTCAGATTTATCTTGGGTCTCCACGCGTGAGCCCTCCCCACGAGAATAAGAATTCTTCATCGAAAACGCCATGACCTCGTCAAGCTCAGAATATACACGCGTGGAAGGTTCTTATGACAATAGAGGGGAAAACACGTTTATGTAATTATTTTGAAATGTCACACGTACAACCACCACATCGACACTTGGGGATAGGCTCATATGTCCCCAAATGATCCCATAACGTCTGCAAATGCCAAAGTAGTCGACCGCAGACATGGTTTTGGTCTAAAGACACTCCGCAAAGGCATGTTTAATTTGTTGAATCCGAGCGCCATTCCCAACGCTAAACCGGTCCTTAAGCGAATCCCAAAGCGATTTCGCCTCCTCGAAATAGGGAACCATCTTCCTGATTGAAACATCAATAGTATGCAAAATCTATTGCACAAGCATCGATTGGACATAATACCAATCCTCCAATTTGTTTGCTTACGTAGGTTTATCAATAGAACCATGAATAAAGCCAAATTTTTGTTGAGCCCATAGAGAAAGCCGAATAGACCACGACCATTCTTCGTAATTCTCCCCACGAAACATCACATTCGTAATTGTATTACCTGTATAATCATTGGAACCAAGGTAATACGGGGAGGTGGAGTTGATTCTTGGTGTCGCGTTGGTCTTAACCGTTGAAGGCTCACCGCCGCCCGTCATTAGATCTGAAATTTTTGTACCTAGCCGAAGATTGGCTCTGATACCATGTGAAAAAGATATATGTGTTGAAGGGAAATTACAATTAGTGTGGCTTCGTCAATAAGTAACTGATGAAGGACAATTTAGGTATTTGTTATCTTTATGTATTATGAAAATACGTAATTGATACCCTATATAAATGGAGTTTTTGATGAATAAGAGAACCTTATTTCTACCATCTTCCTTCGTCTCTCTTTTATGTCTTCTCCTTATACTTTTTCTTTTAAAATAAGAGAATAACAATCTGTTTTGTCTTATTAATCAATCGCATAGCGCATATATATATATACAAAACTATGTTTACTTGTACCTAAAGATATGGACAAATATATAAGGTACAAAATCTCCTAATACAATATTTCCGAATATCTAAAGATATAGACAAATATATAAAGTACAAAATCTCCTAATACAATATTTTTCAATACATGACTTTTTCCAAGGCAGCTGAGAGTTCAAAACCTTTTAGAAAATTGTAAGAATATGTGTATGTACATATTATACACATTACAAAAAAAAAAAAGTGGATGAAAAATTAACAATATAGTACAAAAAAGGGAAATTGAGGAAGGCAACCACATCACTCATTCACCAAATCAATTCATAACCCACGTCGTACTTAACATGGGTTACGGCTACAGAGCTATCTAAATACTACTTTTCATTCGATTTTAAACTACTTCGAATTGCATTTATTTCTTGCCGCACCCCAAATCTTTCCCATCTCCCAGTTCTTTTTAGAAAGACCGGTACCCATCAAGTAATTATTATTTATTAAAGTCAATTTTTTTAAAAAAACATCTCAATTATAAAACCCTAAAAAACCTCTAATTTGTATCGGTAATTCCTAACACATCATCTATTTCTCCCCCATTTTCACATACCCCTGATTATTACTATTTATTTCATATTTGTCTTATTTATGGGAGTTTGTGTTTTCTTCCTATGTATTTTCCGTTACATTATTAAATGAAGATTTTATTTATTTAATATGTAGTGTTTACTTTTATTTTTGTCATCTTTATATAGACAAGAGACGTGTTCTTGATGTAGGGTTCTCGTCTCCTATTAATACCACAATACCATAATTAACCACCGACTTAGAATTAAGAATTTTTTCGTATAATGTTAAATTACCATAAATATTGGAATTCTCGTATTTGTTAAGTTACCATAATAACCATGCCTCTGTACCATTCTTTAGTTCGTCGCCCCCCCCCCCCCCCCCCCCCCAATACATACCATCCAGATCAGCCCACCAGGTCCTAAAATTCCGTTAATCATAACTCTCCATAACGAGCTATTATCATACCATTTCCCCTATCAGAGCTCACCACTTTCATATAAGAGCTCGCCACTCCTATGCACAGCTTGCCCCTCCTATAGGAGAGATCGCTTTATAAACCTAAATTCACATGTATGCCGACCTGAATAGTGAATATCGTATCACTACCAATTTTTAAATTTAGAGCAGGCGGAAAAAAAATTTAAATATGGAGCCAAAAATGAAAAATTTATTGTTTTTTTCTTATATATACACAACGGCAACTCATGGGTAAAAGCAAACACATATATTCATGGCGGCGAAGGTCGTTGCAAACATGGTATTAAGAATTCTGATAGCAAAATTAAATCAAATCTATGTTTTTCGGCATAACATCGCTGATATTAGGTGTAGGAAATTTTTTGGGAGTTCATGGACAATTTAATTTGCACTCGTATATATTTGACTTATGGATTATATGCTTCAAGTTTCTTCTTTTTGGCCACTAATTACTCCACTAAATATGTAAATACATGAGTTGAAAACATAACAAATTGTTTTTATTATTATGAAAACATACGAGTTGAATGCATAATAAATATTTATTGTTTTTCCCATATTTTTCTAAGAATATTTATTATTATGACAACATATTAGGAATGAGATGAAGGCAAAATAAGGAGAAGAGTTGAAATATTGAGAAGCCAAAACAACACTTAATAAAGAACAAATGGAGAAGTTATTAAGAATTTCAATTATTGTTCTCTATAATTTATTTTTGAGTGGTTCATATCTCAGTTATTATTCCACCCGTCTCATTTTATCTAGTGTTATAAAGTTGAGTTAAAAATAATATTTGATATTATAATTATAGATATAGAATAATTATAATACCCACTTTTTAGAAATAATTAGAAAATGAAAATTAGTGAAGAGGATAGTAAAATTACAAAAGTATCATTTGATTCTTCTTCTTAGAAACGTGAAAATCACATTTAATAATCTATTGGTAATATAAAAGTGACAAGTATGGTAATTTTTTAAAAATTGCGTAGATAAAACGAGAAGAGGTAACATTAATTTTTTTTTTCATTCCGTTAACAAATTTATAGAATAAACTTAATACTCGTCTATATTTGACTATTTGTTGATTGCTTAGATTTGTAATTAGGACATTATAAAAGTAAATATCTAATAAGACACTTCCCTGTTATTTCATTTATCATCATCATAATAATAATAATTACAATTCTTTTAAGTGCATGAGTCAATATATTTGTTATTCTCTTTTAAATATATATAATCTAATTCTATTTATTTCTAATAATAATAACTTCACTTGGACCTGATGTTTTGTTGTCTCGGTGGGCCTGTCAGTTTATAAAAGGTTGTACTAGTTATGAAACAAAGCATTCAGTCACAAGGCCCAAAAGCCTTGAATATCACGTGAAATAAGTTTTGGGGTCACCATTTATTGGGCTGAACGGCGATCGGCACTTGTTTCTAGTTTGTAGGTTGTTTCTGGCTTGGGGTCATTTTATTTACCAAGCTTTTAGTTTTTTGCTGTTTGACTGCGGTTACTTTTTACCTTATTGTTTTAGGGTATTTCTTTTCCTTTTCAACTTTTTTTTTCCTTAAAGAAAACGTAAACTATAATATGATTGATCAGGCGAAATTAAGTTCCTATAACGTTTTTGCCAACATCCTTGGCCCAATTCATTGAGAATAAATTATCTGGCTCAATTAAAATCTAATTTCTTTTATAAAATTCTTGTATATCATTTTCCTCTTCTTCTTTTATATTTTTTAGATAATTCGGCAATAAGCGAAAAATATTGTGACCGTGGACATAATCCTTAAACCCAGAAGTAGAGGACTATACTAGGACTAGGATTAGGACTAGGAGGAAAACAAAAGAGTTTCGTGTCCCCACACCATGTTAGCGCACATGGCTAGTAAACATGATTAATTATGTTGTATTGCTCTATTGACAAGTGAAATGTTTGTGGTTTGCAGTGTAAGTAAGCAACCCCTCAAAACAAACATTGTAGAATTAGAATCTCTTTTTGGCTACACAATCTCCTTAAAACCAATAATTTCATTGGATATGATACATTACGAAAGGGATACAATTGGACTTTCAAATTGGAAAAAGTAATATATATACGTGTTACGATACTAAATATTCTTTCAATCTATATGTCGATATTTATGTTAAGCGATCTTGATAGGCGAGAAATTATACTTTATTTAATGGTTTAATTTCTATATTTTTATGTGCTTAATATTCTTATATATATTTATTTCTCGCATATTTATTATTATGAATGGAGGAGCACCAATTGTGTATTTCTCTCTTACTTTGCAGTAATTAGGTGCTAAATTGGTGAATTAAATATTGAAGGATGATCCATAGGAGTTGCATGAAGAAACGGGAGACAAAACGAGAGAATCGGCGAAGAAAACAAAGAAATGACGATTCTGGGCTTTCAAGATGGGTTATCGCTGATACCAACCGTTATAGAAAGTGCCGCTGATTGCTTCCTACAAGAATCGATGTCGTTCGATGTACCTGCCTACAGAGCTCTCTGTCGCATCAGTCGACGCGGAACCGACGTTAATCGACGCGAGCGCACCGAATGCGTCGACGCTGCCGACCCTGACTCACCCATGCCGCACGCGCCTGCCCAGCCTGGCGCTGGGAGACTTATTTCTGCGAGGAAACCGGTATAGAAAGTGCAGGACACAGTTATGGAAAGTGCAGAACCGACATAGAAGGGGCGGAAATCCTATTTTTACAAGGGAACTTGTTCTCCAAGACATCTAAACCTATAAATACCTCCCTTTAACACCAAATTCGGATGATACATTAATCCTAGGGTTTCTAAGCCCCAAAAGGAGTCCAAAACACCGAACCATCAAGAGCTTGAAGATTGAAGACTCAAGATTCAAGATCTAAGCTTTCTTATCCTTCTTATCTTAGAATTATGTTTTATTTCTTTATTTTCTTTTATTATTCTATGAACTCCATGAGTGAGTGATTGTTTTATCTAGTCCTAGGGATGTGGAAACCCTCGTAATATTATGTTTTAATTAATTTATGCGTATTTCTTTCGTTCTTCATATGAGATTRCTTGTGTTATCTTGTTTACATATCATGATTGCTTATTTCATGACATGATTGCTTAATTCTTGATTTGGATTGGCCACCTAGATTAGGGATTTGGTTATCAATTGCTAGAAAGAGAACTGCTTCCCGTGTAATTGTCGTAGTTTCAATTTCTCTGAAGCAACTAATGGTCTCGTATCATTAGAGGTAACACAACATAGGTTGAATAAACTGAGCTTATACGTTTATTGCTTAGATTAACCTATTTGCCTGGTTTTTAATGCTGTTATTGGGTTGAATCTAGAGAGCTTATTCTAGGTTATTCAATAATTAGAGTTAATTAAAGAGCTTATTTTAATTAMATACACGGTAAGGGYAAATTCGAGTAGCAGAGCTTATTGTTACTTATGGTTTTTAGTTTCATATGATGAGTGGATTTTATATTGCAATTGGTTAAATGAATTGAACGAGGGTGGAACCTGAACTAGGACTGGAAAGTTATATTATTATTATTTCTTATTTATTTTCTTAATTGTTTTATTTATTTATTTTTAATTGTTTTCTTTAGTTATTTAATTTTTTAGATTAATTAATATTCTTTACCCCCGTTTTCTTAGTTTATTAAAATACAAGAAAATCACAAATTAATCCACACTCCTCGTGGGATCGACCCTTACTTGCCACTACTACTAGTTAGTAGAGAAAAGTCGAGGAACTTTATAAATATTATTTTTGACGCTTCAACGACGAGCGGTCAAATTTTGGCGCCGTTGCCGGGGAGTGGCGCGTATTAAATTGTGATTTGACGTATTTTAATATTTTTAATTTTAGTTTTTAAATTTTGTTTAATTAAAAAAATATATATATTATTTTCGAAATTAATTTAAATATCTATTTTCGAAATTAATTAAAAAAATCAAGAATTAAAAAATATATATTATTTTGGAATGTCAGCGTACTCTCACCAATTTTATGCTTATGATGCTAGGTACGGAATGGAGAGACAACCTTTTGGGAATGACTAATCACGCTTTAATCATCAATTTCCACAATACTATCCCGAGCCATTGGTTGAAAGAAATTCCRGACCATCGCTAGAAGATTTGGTGAAAGCAATGAAGGCTAAGCAGGCTATGGAAAGGATCCCTCCGGTTCGACCATGCAGATTATGTCAAATATTTGATCATGTTACCGATGATTGTCTAACGCTACGAGCTAGGATTGAAGCAAATTGAAACTGGCAACGAGAGTATGACTCTTATCCTTACGAGCCAAGATGGGGGGACTCTCCAAATTTTCAAAGGAGACAAGATTTTTCGGAACAATATGATAACCGTCCCCAAGCACAACAAGTGTACCCAGAGCTCGTAGAGATGGTGAAAGCCATGGAATTGACCTTGGAGTTCCAACACGTCATTCGGTCTAGTTTAAAGAAGTTAGAAACTCAAATGAGTCAAATGGCAGACCACCTAAGGCAGTTGGATGTGCAGTTGGAGGAGCAATCTCCGTTTGAATCTGAGGTGAACATGGAGGATGTGAGTGCCATTATACCGCAAGATGTGGAGGAATTCAAAGCTCCGGAGGTTCTAGCGCCTGAGTTGGAGGATGAATACGAGATGGAGGAAGAAGAAACAAGGCGGACACGTGTTGATCATAGTCTGCCTGAGCTTACAAATGATGTTCCTAATTCCATTGTTTCTCCTATCGAAGTCGAGCCTACGAATGATTCCATCATTTATCCAATCGAAGATGAGCCAAAGCTAAAGTTGACGCCATCATGGACCGAGTACCAAGTGATGAAGGAGGATGAGGAGACGCTTGGGCATGTTGAAGATTTAGAGGAGGTGGTTACTACGATCCTTCCATTTGTGGTGGTGAATGATTCTACTTTTGCCAAAATTAATGAAGAGCCACCACAAGACCGAAAGGATCCAGTCAAGCACCCAACGGAGGAGACGCACGAGGAAGAAATTTTCAAGGAGACCGATGAGCTTCCATTCGTGGTGACGAATGAGACTATTCTTGCTAAATTCTATAAGAGGCCACCACAAAGTTGGAAGGATCCGGTTAAGCATCCAACTTCGAAACGAGTGAGATTTGAGGAGGATGAAGTTATGGGAATCCCATTTATTCTAAGACCTCCACCGAAACCCCCATGGAGTTGAGGGGTACCACGTCGAGCCGACGACGTTAAGAAAAGGCGCTTGTTGGGAGGCAACCCAATTTTTACATTATTTTCTATTTTATTTTTATTTTGCAGTTGAAGGGATAAAAAGCCTTGTTGTTTTGGATGATTGGGCCATCATATGAAGAAAATCGTCATTGGAACCGAGACCCCCTCGATGTTTACCCCGGTGATTTCTTTTTCCTTACTCTTCCCTTATGATGTATTAATTGCTTGTTCTTGCTTTATGCTTGAGGACAAGCTAAAGTTTAAGTTTGGGGGAGTGGGTTATTGAGATTAATATTGTGCTGAGAATTACTAAATTTTGAAATTTTTGCAATTAAATTCCGGGAATTGAAAAGAAAAAGGTTAAAAATACTTGCTTGAATTGCTTTGATGAATTATGTTTCGGTTAAATTTTTAGTCTTCATTTGATTTAGAGGTCAATGGTACGCATGTTAGTGCTTTTGTGATTCATTTGTGGGGCGTCAATTCTAGTTTATTGCGTTGTTGATATGTATTTGTGGTTGTCGTACTCAATATGAGTTGTGTGGGGCCTTGAAGTTGGCGGTTGTGTGAAAATATCTCGTTAGTCGAAACAGAAGTCAAATAAAGTTCGGTTGGGGTATACCGGCATGGTGTTAGTTGAAAATTGAAAAATAAAAAAAAATTCAAAAAGAATTGAGGTGCTAAAATAACTGCCTATCTATGTACCAAGTGCAATTCGCTTACAAATTCTAAGGGCGAAATCCAATGAAGATGCTAGTAGCTCAACAAATTCATGCACATATTCAAGTGGCGCAAATCCAATCAAGATCTCAACCATGGCGGAGGTGAACTAAACAAATCAAATACCAATTCAAGACGATCCTCTTATCCAGCGCCTTATCATCATTATGAAGTTAAGGACGATAGTGCGGAGCTGTGGGCCTCAATTAAAAAATAAAAAGTAAAAAAATAAATAAATGGGAGAGGACGAGATATTTGATCGTAACCAACGATGGATAGAGTCAAACCATCGAGTAGCGAGGGGGCACCATAGTACATTGATGTGACGTATATGGAAAGGGATTGCCTAACTGTTGGGATTACTTAGGTCAATACATGAAACGCTTGCGATTTCTAGAAATATGATGGTGACTAGAGTCCGAATAAATTCACCTGGCTAATTTGAGTGAGTTACTTATATTATGTTTGTCCTATGCTTTAATTCTTCATGTTGCTTGAGGACAAGCAAGGTTTAAGTTTGGGGGGATTTGATAGGCGAGAAATTGTGCTTTATTTAATGGTTTAATTTCTATATTTTTATGTGCTTAATATTCTTATATATATTTATTTCTCGCATATTTATTATTATGAGTGGAGGAGCACCAATTGAGTATTTCTCTCTTATTTTGCAGTAATTAGGTGCTAAATTGGTGAATTAAATATTGAAGGATGATCCATAGGAGTTGCACGAAGAAACGGGAGGCAAAACGAGAGAATCGGCGAAGAAAACAAAGAAAGGACGATTCTGGACTTTCTAGATGGGTTATCGCTAATACCAACCGTTATAGGAAGTGCCGTTGACTGCTGCCTACAAGAATCGATGTCGTTCGATGTACCTGCCTACAGAGCTCTCTGTCGCGTCAGTCGACGCGGAACCGACGTTAATCGACGCGAGCACACCGAATGCGTCGACGCTGCCGACCCTGACTCGCCCATGCCGCACGCGCCTGCCCAGCCTGGCGCTGGGAGTCCTATTTCTACGAGGAAACCGGTATAGAAAGTGCAGGACACAGTTATGGAAAGTGCAGAACCGACATAGAAGGGGCGGAAATCCTATTTTTACAAGGGAACTTGTAAGCTCTGCTACTCGAATTTACCCTTACCGTGTATGTAATTAAAATAAGCTCTTTAATTAACTCTAATTATTGAATAACCTAGAATAAGCTCTCTAGATTCAACCCAATAACAGCATTAAAAACCAGGTAAATAGGTTAATCTAAGCAATAAACGCATAAGCTCGATTTATTCAACCTATGTTGTGTTACCCCTAATGATACGAGACCATTAGTTGCTTCAGAGAAATTGAAACTACAACAATTACACGGGAAGCAGTTCTCTTTCTAGCAATTGATAACCAAATCCCTAATCTAGGTGGCCAATCCAAATCAAGAATTCAAGCAATCATGTCATGAAATTAAGCAATCATGATATGTAACACAAGATAACACAAGCAATCACATATGAAGAACAAAAGACAATATGCATAAATCAATTAAAACATAATATTACGAGGGTTTCCACATCCCTAGGACTAGATAAAATAATATACTCACTCATGGAGTTCATAGAATAAAAAAGGAAAATAAAGAAATAACACATAATTCTAAGATAAGAAAGGATAAGAAAGCTTAGATCTTGAATCTTGA